>OVBE01011972.1:0-13744 GCA_900406425.1 Iberis pinnata
GACATGGTGATAGAAGTAGAAGATTGAAGACTCGGCGATGAGGCAAAGGCTCAGCGGCGGTCGTCGGTGGTGCGGCGGCTGAAGCAGCGGCGGCAGGCTTTAGAATTAGCGGCGGCGGCGGTGGTTCAATAGGAACCGACGGCGGCAGGTAAAATTTTTTTTTTTTTTTTTCGAAAAGAAGAAGAAGAAGAAAAGAAAATTTAGGTAATCAGAAGGATTCGCTCTGATACCATGAAATAATTTGTATTGAATTGAATTGTGTTTAGAAAATACATAGAAAGCCTNATTTCAATATCTATAGGCTATAGAAATTTGTGTCCCACATGAACAACGAGTACACGATCAAAAAAAAAAAAACAAAAGAGTTTTTCGTAGCATATAAGGATTAGGCATGGTCCATTATTTCTTATAATGACATCCTGATTAGAATTTGTTTTATTCATAATTTTTCCTAACAACCAAGTTGATTTTTTCTAGAAATTTGAGTCTTTCAAAAAAGTTGTTACGAAACTTCGGATAACTTGACAAAATCAAATACTTGCTAGTATGTTGTCAAGTATAGATGTTTTAACATATCAAATAGAAATGAGATACATCAATGGGTTAAAATAAGTAGCAAGTACGTAAAGTTTGCAAGTTCTTTTTTTTATGGCAACCTTTATTTTTGGAACAATTATAATTTAGTTTCATTTTTTTAACTGTTGTATGCATTTTTTTAGTTTTATGGTTACGTGAATATTATAATATGTAGGAACCGTAAAAATCGGATTGAGTTAAAACCGAGTTTAAAACGTTTAACAATCTTAAAACGAACATACTCGAGTCAAAACTCTTTCCTTAACTCTAAAAATTTCCTGTAATAAGACAATTTACCACAATTTTAGAATTCCAAGATACAACCGTTACACGTCTTTATTAAGCTATACTCTAATAAAGCCTATCAACCTTAGTATATGTGAATACTCCCGAGACTTTAGAATGTGGTATTTATTGGAACGTTTGAAGCTTTTATGAGTATTTAATTTCTTCTCTTTATCCAATATCGAAAATCAATTGTTTTTTTATGTTGATTGAGAAAGTGATGAATGAAATGAATGGAGGGAGAGGCCTTTATATAGGGGAAAAAAGTGTGTCTTAGAAGAACGGTTGCACCAGTTCGCGGTACGCACCACTTCGTGGAGAGGCAGGTTCGGTCAGACACACCCACTCACACATGTTCGCTTGGTGTCCAGGTTTGATGAATCTGGTTGTAGAGCTGTCAAAATGGGCGGGCGGACCATGGTCCGTCCATATCCAATCTATTGTGGACCGTCCATGGACAAGCCCATAAAGTGATGGTTCAATATGGGCTTTGTCCGATTTGATCATGGTCAAAATAGGGTGGACAGTATGGACATTGGGCTGCCAAATAATTTTAAATTTTAAGTTAAAACTTGGGGATTTTTTTATATATGTGTTATATTAGAATTACTATTACAGTTTTTATTATAGGATTGTAATTTTTGGCGGGAAAACATGTTTCCACATTTTTGGCAGGAAAACTCGTTTTCGCATTTTTGGCGGAAAAACGTGTTTCCGTGTTTATTGCGAAAAACAAGTTTTTAACATAAAATTGTTTTTCGCGTTTTTGGCGGGAAAATGGGTTTTCGAATTTTTGGTGGGAAATCGGATTTTTGCTTTTTTGGTGGAAAAACAGGTTTCCGCATTGTTGGTAGGAAAATGCATTTTCGCATTTTTGGCGGGAAAATGTGTTTTCACATTTTTGGCGGGAATATGCGTTTTTGGCGAGAAAAACACATTTTTTGCGAGAAAATGCGTTCTCGCCTTTTTGTGGCGGAAAAATGTGTTTTTTTGGGGGGGGGGGGGAAACGGTTTTCCNAAAACGTGTTTTGTATTTTTCGCGGAAAAATGCGGAAACATGTTTTTGGCAAGAAAACAGTTTTCACATTTTTGCCTCGAAAACGCATTTTCGCGTTTTTGGCGAGAATGCGTTCACGTTTTTGGCGGGAAAACGCGTAAACACGTTTTTGGTGGGAAAATGCTTTTACTTGTTTGTGGTGAGAAAAGGTGTTTTCGCGTTTTTTGGCGGGAAAATGCGATTTCATATTTTTTACAATAAAATATAGTTTTACATTTTTGAAAAAAACAAGGATTTTCCGTCTTTTTTTTGCGGGAAAACAAGTTTTTTATTTTTTTTGTCAAAATCATATTTTTGCGTTTTTCGTGAGAAATACGTTTATGCGTTTTTAACGAAAAAAACTAATTATGTATTGTCGTTTATGTTTAAAATTGTTAAAACTTATAGTAAAATTTGTTATTATAAATTTATTAAGTTGATTATAATTACAAAATTTGAATGATAAACAAAATTAAAATTATGTCTAATGGACACCCATGGACAACCCATTTAATATGGGAATTTGTGGTTTTGGGCAAAAATGGGTTTGAGCTACATCGGTTACGGTCAAAATTTATCTATAATCTGAATGGAAAAAAATGGACGGGCCAAAATGGATGTGGACAGCCCATTTGACAGCCATATCTGGTTGGCAGCGAAACATGTCCAGATTCATTAAATCTGGTGGCAACGAGTTTGGCTTAATTTCGAGTGGGCCTGAAATAATTTTTGAGATAGAAATTTATGAAACTGGGCCAAAAAGTTAGGCCC
This sequence comes from Iberis pinnata, assembly GCA_900406425.1. Taxonomy (NCBI): domain Eukaryota; kingdom Viridiplantae; phylum Streptophyta; class Magnoliopsida; order Brassicales; family Brassicaceae; genus Iberis; species Iberis pinnata. The sequence goes on from OVBE01011972.1 coordinate 2,669, forward strand.
AATTTTTCATAAACAATTTCTCCAAAAGAACTTATTTAATGGACCTTCGGTCCAATCGACCAGAGACCCACGGCCGCGCTATGCCGAACCGAGTCGGCGGTAGCGGCACGCGCGTGTGGTTTTCCTCTCTCACTTGCATTATGCATAATGTCCCTTGCTACTCACTTGTAAGAATTACATGAGTCGGTTATATATATACCACTTGAAAATAGTTTTTCCCAGCAATGTGGGACTTTCGTCATTTGTTGATTTTTTGTGTGTTCAACTTACACACTTTCACCTGACATTTCTCATTCAATTTAAATCAAATTTTAGCATTTGAATATTTAAAGTTGTAGTCCAAGCTACAACATATCCAATGCAATCATAATACGAAGATTCCGGGAAACGACCTTGCCGGAAAACTCGTCGGAAAAGTGACAAAAGTCACTGTCACTAAAGTTGAGTTCTAACAATCCCCCACATGAATAGAAATAATCCTAAACATATGATGAATCTAGAGACTCGGACGAGTAGACTGACTAGATTCCCTACGAAGCTAGACATAAGGACTTTTCGAGAGTATTGCAAAAAATCACTGCATATGAGTTGGTAGCATTCGCCTTGAACCAGTCATAGTTAGTACATGTCGGATTTAGTCGGCCAGGGAGTGAACGTGATGTCTTGAACCCCCCAGGCTTTGGTGTAAACCTAGACAACATGCATAAAACAGTTTCATTTTCTCACATAAACTAAGTTCTCTATTGTGTTCATTTTGGCCCTGAAGAAACCTGGTATCATGAGTGACTTGGAGAGATAGCCTTTCCTTTTCCCTCCTAGAATCGGCCTTATTCACACTCATTTAGGTGATCTGCCATTAACTTTTGCAAAAGTATCATATAATACTCATCTCAGAAAGTTATGGAATCATTAAAAGCTTGAAGCTTAACCTTTTCACTAACAGGATTACATTGTTTAATCATCAAACTTTTTAAGTTGGGAACTGGGTAGAGAGCTAGTCTCACAGTGTTTGGGCAGATTTATTTTGAAGTTGTTTTCCCCTTGAACCTATTTCTTAGGATCTCCAATCAGTTAAGTAGGGTTACCATCAAACTTCATCTTTGGTCGAAGGATTTTAAACCCATTCCTCGTGATGATCGTTCTACTTGATCTCTTTCCAAACCTTAAGTGAACAGATCAGCTAGGTTATCAGCAGATTTGATAAACACTATCGTGAGCACTCCTGTTGAGATCAAGTTTCTAATGGTCTTATATCATCGTTTTATGTGACGAGATTTTCTATTATACAACATACTTTGTGACCGAGAGATAGCTGATTGACTATCACAGTGTACACGTAATGCAAGCACGGGTTTTTCCCACATGGGAATATCTTCCAAGAAATTTCGAAGCCATTCAGCTTCTTGAGCTGCCTTATCAAGAGCTATAAACTCTGATTCCTTAGTTGAGTTTGCGATTACAGTTTGTTTGGAAGATTTCTAGGATACCGCGGCACCTGCTAAAGTAAATCCTTTTGAAAAAGTTATAAGTACTTTCCATGTGGAGTACTTTTGATGTATATGCATTTATCACATTCGTTTATAGTTTCATTTTTGGAACATTTATAATTTAGTTTCATTTTTTTAAACTGTTTTATGCATTTTTTTAGTTTTATGATTACGTAAATAATCATAATATGTAGGGACTATAAAAATTGAATTGAATTAAAGCCACGTTTAAAATGTTTAACAATCTTAAAACGAATGGAGTAGAGTTGAAACTCTTTCCTTAATTCTAAAAATTTCCCGTAGTAAGACGGTTTACCACAATTTCAGAATCCCTGGATACAACTGTTACACATCTTTATTAATCTATACTGTTAATAAAGCCTATCGACCTTAGTATCTGTGAATACTCCCGAGACTTTGGAACGGGGTATTTATTGGAACGTTTGAAGATTTTATTTCTTCTCTTTATTCAATATCAAAAACCAATTGTATTATGATGTTGATTGAGAAAGTGGTGAATGAAATGAATTGAGGGATATGCCTTTATATAGGGGACGAAAGTGTGGCTTAGACGAACGGTTGCACCAGTCCGCATGACGCACCACTTCGTGGAGAGGTAGGTTCGATCAGACACACCCATTCGGCCAAGGCACATGTTCTCTTGGTGTCCAGGTTCGATGAATCTGGTTGGTAGCGAAACATGTCCAGATTTACTAAATCTGGTGGCAACGAGTTGGGCTTAATTTTGAGTGGGCCTGAATTAATTTTTGGGATAGAAATTTAAGAAAATGAGCAGAAAAAATTAGGCCCAAATTTCCATAAAAACTTTTTCTAAAAAAAAATTATTTAATGGACCTTCGATCCATCGACCCGCGACTCATGCCCAGCTCGCGGCGGCGGCGGCGCGCGCACGCGTGTGGTCCTCCTCTCTCACTTGCACCATGCATAGTGTTCCTTGCTACTTACTTGTAAGCATTACATGAGTGGGCTATATATACCACTTGAAAATAGTTTTTTCAAGCAATGTGGGACTTTGGTCATTTGTTGACTTTTTGTGTGTTTAATTTACACACTTTGACCTCACATTTCTTATTCAATTTAACTCCAATTTTAGCATTTGAATATTTAAAGTTAAAGTCCAAAATACAACCTATCCAATGCAGTCATAACCCGGAGATTCCGGGAAACGACCTTGCCAGAAAACTCGCTGGAAAAGTGACAAAAGTCACTGTCACTAAATTTGAGTTCCAACATAATAAACTATAAACTAATATGAATACAAATACTGTCTTGTATCAAACACATATTTTTGACTTATAAAAGAAATGAGATCATGAAATTTGTTGAATAAAATTAGAAAAGAGAAAATGTGTTGTAGTACTGGACATAATATCTGAAATCTGAACCCAAAATCGATCCCAAAAATCATGTTCGAATTGAATAAAATAACTATTGGATAGTGTCATTATGTAGTTCGGATAACCGAACCCAATAACCCTAATAGATTCCTAAGTTTCTAACATTAGAAGATGGCGTAGGATTTCAAATTCTATTGTTGATTCATCTTCTTCCTTTTTGTTCTTTCATTTAGTATATTTCGTGGCTTAATTGTTTAAGTTCTGTAAATACATAGTCTTAGGTATGTTGCTTTTTCATTCTTCGATTAATTTTCAAAGTTGTGTTCTCCAAGTTTAGATTATCTGGTTTTAATCGCAACCACAATTTGCAACTTTCATTTTATACAATATGCTTCATTTCATACAAGATGCTTTTGTATATAAAGAGCTTTCATGTATTGTCTCTGTGCTTCTCTTATGACTATATGAGCTGCTTCTACTGATTGCAAACATGTAAATATTGATACAAGATTAATCGTCTTCATCAATTCACTATGGCTTGTGAAACAACTTTAAGAATTTAAGGCATCATTTTACTTTTTTTTCAAAAATGATGTTTGAATCTGCAAAGTTATGTCAAAGCGTGAAGGTTTCTGTCATTGATCTAAGAGATACTAATCTATTGATTATATTCTATTTAGATAGATTAATCATCTCCAATTTCACAAATCATAAACAATAGAGACGAACAAGAAGAAGAGTTTGAGACTCAATTTCCAAATTATAGAAAGTTGATTTTTGCATCTAATCTATTAATTTGAATTATTTCAGATCATTTCGAATATTTATGTCTGGTTTCAATTCAAAAATCTAAAAATCAAATTAAAAATCCAAAATATCCAAAAATCTGATTTCGAACCCGAACCGAATCGAACTCAAAGATAACTGAATTGAATATGATCGAAACTAAAATATCTGAATGGATGTTATAATCGAAAATCCAAACCCGATCGGGTTTAGATATCCGAATGCCCAGAACTTTGTGTCAAATGTAAAATAAAACGCAAAAATAGTCGAATAAAAGGCAAACAAGACGAGCCTTTTGGTATGTGATATATATATATATACTGTCACCAAATACAGAAGAAAGTTATTGGGAAACTAGAATACAAGAGAAGCGTCTTTGGTCATCCACGAAAATAAATTAGAGTCAACAAAGCAAAACATGGTTGTGCTTCCTTGCTGCACGAGCGAAAAATTTGCATGTCCATTTGATAGCCGCGGGCAGTGGTTGATCTTAACCTCCGGGTATCGTTGTCTATAATTGTCCACATGATTGAACTCTGAAGCGAAAGCCGACAGTCTGAAGGGTTCGAAAGCATGGTGATTAGCTCTTGGGAATCCGGGAATAAATTACCACATTGGTAGTTCAACTTGAGCAAGCTTATAAGTTCCACATGAAGTGCAAAAATTCTCAGAAACACACCCCTAAAACCCATTATTGTAGTTTTAGTTGATTGGCTGTTAAAGATCCACCCTAACCTATGAATAGGCCATCCTGTTTCCATGAACCATAAACAAAACATGTGTTTACACTAGTAGGGAGATCGCGAGAGAGCATTGCTGCCACGCCTCCCATATCGACTATATGGGGATGATGGATATTGTTGTGTGCATAACTCCAATATGAGGCTTCTTTTGAAGCCAGAGTTAAAATATTTGGTGAGTCCCAAATTTTCTCATTGAACTATTTATCATTATGCACTTTCCAGTTATACTAAATAATCCATAAGTACACGTCTTTGACTACAAGATCTCCATGATCTAAATTACCATGGGAGTAGAGGTACTAGACATTCCCCAGTAAATTATACATTGGGAAGACGCCTGACAGGGTCGGGATTGATGAGAGTGATCACGTTTGGAAAGCCAAAGAGCAAGTAAACATTGCGTGATTAACTGTTTTCTCCGAGTCTCCACAGCGAGTGCAAACACGGTCAATCCGCAAATTCCATTTTGCTAGCTGTACATTGACCGTCAAAGCTCCTGAAATAACTTGTCACAAAAAATGCTTAAGCTTAGGAGGTACTTGCAGAGTTCAGACGTTTTCCTCAAGGGTATAAACTGTAGGTAGTTGAGACACAAAAGCCAAATCTTCATCCAAGACAGAAGCAAACCGATCATACCCCAATTTGAAAGAACCGGATGTAGTAAAATGCCAGCAATAACTATCCTTCCGTTGACACGATGGTCGTATACTCAAAATTTGAGGTATAACCTCTAGGGGAAATATTTGCTTGAGTAAACGAGTCTCCCATGTATTGCCATCCTCTCTTTGAAGAGCCCCTAATCGTAAGTCGGGTTGAACGATAGGGGAATCATTGTAGCCTAGTTATGGTTCCTTCCCTGGAATCCAATTAGCCGCCCTTACTTTGGTCTAGAGTCCATTCCCAATTGTTCATCGCAAGCCCTGTTGAAGAATCGAACCAACACCCCATATAATTTTCCATCCATAAGACAGACGTGTTGGTTTAGGAGCCATGAATGGTATACTATGGTAAAAATAATGTCCCATAACTATTTTTTTCAAAAAGAATCAGGTTTGGAATACAATTGCCATAATTTTTTTGCCAGTAAAGCCTGGTTAAACAAATCAAGAGAACGAAATCCCATTCCGCCCATACTTTTCGGTAGACACATTTTGGACCATGCTATCCAGTATATTCCACCTCCCTCAACTTTTGTGGTCCACCAATACCTAGTGATTGCAATTGTGAGCTTATGTAAAAGACATTTAGGCAACCAAAAGCATGACAAAAAATAAGTTGGTACATGATATCATTTTTTTTTAAGAGGACGATACATACGAGCGGAGGTGAATATCAGACAAAGCAGCTCGGCACACATGGCCTGATATGGCTATATCGGCCAGTGTGTATCGGCTTGGATGACCAGGTACAAAAAAGAGAGAGCCATGCCAACTTTATCCAGCCGATACACTCAGCCCAGTATGATCACATCGACCAACACGTACCGGGTATATGACCCGATACAGAAGAAATGTGAGCCATACCGAGGACCTATACCGGCCAAATTGGCCGGTACTGAGCAGGAAGAGTCAAAGAATAAAATTTGACTAATCATTTAACCCATGTATTTTAGTGGGTTAACCCAATTATTTTGGGTTGACCAAAGATCATTAGGAAGGACTATTTAAGATTCTTAGACCTAATTTTAAGTGCTTATGCTTTATCTCTTTTTCTCTTAAGAACACTTTTGTAAACATTTGAATATTTGCTTATTTTGAAGTTTGATCTTTGTTTTTATTGTGTTTCTTCTTCTATTTTTGTTTCTAATCATGATTCTACGCATTTTCATCATTAGAACTTGTGTTTCATCTATGATTAGTGAGTAGTTCATTTCTAAGCAAATGGGTTAGGTAGATTAGGGTGAATTAGATGATTGAATATGATGTTTAGGAGTTGAATAGTTTATATATTAATTAAATAGGTGTGCTTAATTCTAGATTTGACTTGATCACTCAAGTATAGATTATAGGATGAATTATGCCGAAAGGTGTTCAATGAAATTCCTGAACCAACTATTGTTTGCTAAATGACACTATCCAAGAAATTGTGTTTAGTTATTTTAGTGATTAATCATGAATTAGATCTTATTGCCTCTAGATTGTGTAATTATCCAAGAGATTGTTTTTAGTTGCATGATTAAGAGAGGGATTAGTGCCATGAGAGTGGATTAGTCTAATTAAGGGAATTCTAGACCAAGGATTAGCACTGGAATGTGAGTATTAGCATCATAGAATATCATTTGATCCGAGTCAATTACCTTTGCCCATTTGTATAGTCTTTTACTTTGATTTACATTTCAATTTTTTGTTGACTTTTCTTTATACTGTTGACTTTTTTTAATTGTCTTTTGTTGACTTTTGTCTATTTAACTTTTAATGCTTATTTAGGATGGTTACTTTGAATCAAAGATATATTATGGCTTAGACTAGATACAATTCTCATAAGTTTTAGTACGTTAATCTCTCTAATTTGGATTGATAACCCTATATGCTACAATGATAATGATAGTGCATAAGGGGACTGAGGTAGAAACACTAAAAAAATCCTACTATTAATAGCGCATGTGCGACTGATTTGATCATAATTTCCTTTCCACCCTTGGAGAGAAATTTTGCTGACCAACAATTAATTTGATTGTTTAAATGATCCTGAACATAGGCAAAAACTTTGGCCTTGGATCCCTGAAGTTGTTCGGGAATACCTTGGTACTTCCCACCATCTCGGTTGGTGAAAATCCCCAACCATTCCTTCAAGAGATATTTATCCTAGGGAAGCACCTTTTTCCAAATAAGACTATTGACTTTGTAAGGTTGATACAATGTCCTAGCGCTTGGCCATAATTATGTAGAATATTTTTGATGGCATCACACTCCGGGAGATGAGCCTTACAAAAGAAAAGATTATCATCTACAAAGAGAAGCTGGGATAGAGATGGTAAGGACCATGCCATTTTAATGCCAGCAATGAGGCGTTTCTGCTCAGTCTCATGTAGGTTGTCAGGGAGGGCTCAGTAAATAGTGTAAATAGAAACGTCGAGAGTGGGTCACCTTGGCGTAACCCTCGTGAAGATCTGATACCCCTCCCCCCCTGAGTACACCACTGATAAGAATCCGATAGGATACCATCATCACGCACTCCATAATCCAATTTATCCACTTATTGGTGAACCCCATCTTGGTCATTACCGCACCTAGAAAATTCCATTCAAAATGGTCACTGATAAACAAGAATTTGCGAAATCCTTATCTAACAAGTAATCCTAGATCACTTAATAGTCGTTGTAATCATAGGTGTCAAATCCATTTCATGAGGAAATTAACTCACTAGACCTATGAGAACCTCATTTAGTCGAAGCTATAAGTTTATTATTTGTAACATTCAAACATGCAAAGTTAAATAAAGATAAGCAGAAGTCAACAATATTTAAGAAAAGTCAACTACCAATTAAACTAGAAATCAATATAAAAGGCTATGCAAATGGGCAAATGTTATTGATTCAGATGATCAAATGATATCTTATGATGTCCAATGCTAACAATTTATGTTAATGCTTTGTCTAAGGGTGCAAATGGTTGCAATTAGTAGAATAAAATAGAAAAATGATGGTGGAATAAATATTAGAGGAAAATTGACAGTTACATTCCTCTACAAATTTGGAGAGCAATATATTTTGGTGAAATTGTGTTTTTTCCACTTGATTCCTCTATATCTAGAGGAAAACATTTTTCCTTCAATTTTTGACAAATGGTTTAATTATGGAGGAATATGATGGAATGCATGTTTTCCTCTAATTTTATTCCTCTAAACTACAAACTATTTACACCCTAAGATGCCTTTAAATAGACTAATTCACTCTCGTGGCACTAATCATTTCCCTAATCATGTAACTAAAACAATCTCATGTATAATCACATAATTAAGATCAGATAATTAAGAAGCATTAAGATCTAATCTATGATAAACAAATAAACTAACTAACACAATCTCTTGGCTAGGCCTCATTCAAAGACTAGTTTAGGAATCTCATCGAACACCTTCGGGGCAAAATTCATCTGATGATCTAAACTTGATTAATCAATGAAAATTTAGCATTAAAACATCTATTGAATGAAGATCTAAGATACTTAAGTCCTAAACATCATCATCAATCATCTAATTACACTAATCTACCTAACTTATTTTCTTAAGAAGAACTACACACTAATCATTGAGAAAACACAAAATCTAAAGAGAGAAATATGTTGAATAATGATAAGAAATGGAAAATAAAACAAAATCAACAATCAAAACAAAGATTCAAAACTAAAAATAGCAAAGATTAAAGGTTTACAAAGTTTAAGAAGAGAAAAAGATAGATCTTTATGTTTCAAAACCTTAAATAGTAGCCACTAATCAACTGGGGTTAACCCAAGAACATATGAGTTAACCCATAAGAAGAAATGGGTAAAATGTTTGGTCTACTTTTATTTTTGACTTTTTCTGCTCGATATCGGTTATTTCACCCGATACATCAACTTGGTATCATTTCTTCGCAAAACATATCGATCACTCCAATCGATACACTCTGGTCAATACCAGCATATCAGACCAAGTGTATCAATTGCTTCAAGATCCAATATGATTTGTTGGTGGATTCTATCGGCTACTTCAAGCTGGTACACATTAGACGATACCAGCATATCGAGCTATGTGTACCGGTTTCTTTTGATCGATATTTTTTTAGGATTTATATCGGCTGAACCAATCAATACAGCCTGGCCAATACTCTCCCAGACTTCTACTCATCGGTTTTTATTCCAAGTCAGCTTTGTACACCTCAAACACCTGTAACATGGAATGATATGCGAGATGCAACCTATCTTGACCTAAATGCAAGCTAAATAACCTAAAAGCAATCAAAATCAATGTCAAAAAGCATCAAAAAGCTAATATATCAGTCATATTCCTTACTCATATCAGTCTTAATCGCCATGAAGGTGTTCTTGCAATATTCTGAAGTATGTAAGGAAAGGAAAGCTTCTTGGGCCATTATAATATTATATGAGATTACCCGTCGTCCAACAAACGTCGATTGGGTCTCAGAGATGATTAAAGGTAAGAAGATTTGTAGTCTCTATGTTAAAAACTTAGCGATAATCTTGTAAACAACATTACAAAGACTAACTGGTTGAAATCCTTCATTTTAGGTCTATCTAATTTCGGAATGATACATATGTTAGTCTCGTTAAGCTTACTATCAACAAAACCATTAGTCATAAAATCATGTTCCAATTGCACAAAAATACTCCCCATAATATTCCAATACCGCTGGAAAAACATTGCAGTCATATCATCCGATCCTAGTGCTTTCTCAGGAGCCATAGAAAAAAGGACAGCTTTAGTTTCCACAGTTAAAGAAGATCTAATTAGTTGTGAATTAATATTTGTCGTGCTAACTGGTTGTAGATCTTGTAGCACCGTATCCATACTTACCCTTACAGAGCTTGTGCACAAATCCTGAAAATAGGACACAACCTCTGCTTGAATCTCCTCCTCTTTCTCCGTCCAAGAGACATTTTCCTTAATTAATCTTGATATCTGATTCCGATTTCATCTTTGTTTTGTAGTTGCGTGGAAAACTATGTATTCTTGTCGCTCTCCTGCAACCAGGTTACATGACTTTTCTTATTCCAAAAAATTTAATCATCGAAAATAGCAGATCAAAGGCGGTTTGTAAGGGCTGTAATATCCTTCGTTGAATGGTAATCCTACGAGTAAGCAACATCAATTTTCACTTTCAGAGTTTCTACATCCGAGGAAGAATTTATTTGTTCTTCTCTCCTCCATCGTGAAATGCGACCACGAAAGTTCTTAATCCTATCCCCAATAGATGAAGCGGAATTAAAAGCACCATGTTGTCATCCATCCTGAAATATGCATTCAAAATTCTCCTTTGTAGGCCATTGCTTATCAAACTGAAAAAGACATGATCCTCTCGGCTTGCGGTTGTCCAGGTAGGTCATGAGTGATGGTTGATATCACTTGGATTTAACACCTTTTAGTGGGTATTTATATTTATTATTTAGTGTTATCCAAGTGTTTTCCTTGTATTTTTAGCATGTTTTCAGGATATTCCGTGTTTAGGACGTTCTGGACCAAAAAAGACAACTTTTGGAAGAATTCAAGTGCAAAATGAAGAATGATCTTGGACAAAGACAGATCGATCGATCCAAAGCACTTTGAGTTTTGTGAAAGTTCATATCGGTTGATCCATGATTGGATCGATCAATTCTTTGAAGCCTAGATCGATCGATCCCTTATGTCGAACAGGATAAAAATCGAGCTAAAAGACGCATTTGACCTCAAGATCTATCATTAGTTTTTTTTATCATTTTAGACTTTATTTTCATTTGTTTAAAAGACTATAAAAAGCCCTTTTGGCTTAGGTTAAAAGGAGAGAAGTTCTATTAAGTTTTTAGAACAAGTTTTATCGCTGAGTTCCAGAGAGAAGAGATCTACATCTGTATTTGAGAGGATTTCTGAACTCTTATTTCTTTATATACAATTTGGCTTTGTAATTCTTCTATGTTTATTCAATCTGTGATTTGTGTTCTTGAAATCATGTTCGAGTAGTCTCTTTGTTAGGTTTTAGGGTTTTCCTAGGGGAAACCAGGTTAATCGTTA
>OVBE01011973.1:0-10054 GCA_900406425.1 Iberis pinnata
CCGTCAGGAATTTGCTTATTCCTTGTAGTGATAATACTTAAATATTTAGCATCGTTGTTGGATGTTGTGAAGCCCAAGCGGACGGACTCCTCTAAGACATTGTTGATTGGTGACTAGAGTGTAATTTAGACCCCGTCTCCTTACTGTCATGATGATCCGTCCACATAAATGGTCTGAAGCTCAGAAGGTGTGTTCGTGTTTCTGAGCTCGGTTGGTAACTCGACTAGAAAGTTTGCCGGGATTTGACGCTGGTGTAATATATGTACTTACTGTCACACTCGCTCAATTAAACCGTCCATTTGGCCAATCAACTAGACAAATTTGGGCTGTTTAGAATGGCGTGTAATGGGTATGTAGTGAGTATTGTAACAGTGTGAAATTGGAAGTATGTTTAGACATTTCAGACTGCGGTAATTACGATGATGTCTATTTTATGCATGACTAGATTTCAAAGTTTTGCTTCGTTTCCCAAACCAGAATCGTGCTTACCATGGTGGAAGAGACAATACTAATGGATAGTAATAGTGTTTCCCTTCCTCTGGCTTTAATAGTATTGGCGAATTCGAAAGGTAATGCTTGAGTTGTTGAAAAGTGATCAGGAACTTCTCATCCCACTCAAATATTTGGTTGCCACAAAAAAGTTGGTAGAAAGGAAGACATATGTTAATTTATCAAAATATGAACCTATTGAGCGTGACAAATCTTTGGATGAGACGTTGTAATTCTATTACATTGTTGGGGGATGGCAGGTTTTTGATCACCGAGATTTGTTTTGGGTTTGCTTTTATTCTTGTTTGTGAAACAAAATAGCCCGATAATTCTCGTGATTTTATTTTGAAGGTGTACTTTACGGGGTATAGCTTCATGTTATATTGTTAAGTATGAGAAAGCAGGTCCATTTATAGCCAATATGAGTGCAGGTGATTTAGTGATTTGACCATAACTTGAATGGAATACAGTCAAGGTGTCTCCATGATAGCATTAAAAAAGGTGTGCTTGTCTAAGACCATAAACTTTGTGGGTCTAGTTTGCTCTCCAACATGTACCGTGAGTTTTATTGTGCTGATACTGTTAATGTGTCGCCTCCGAACCTAATTAGTGGCCTTATTGCAAGCTCCACCGCCTTCATCGACCGAGATCCTGGTGTCGATTAGGATCACATACACTTCAGTATTGGCTATGAAGAGTTCAACTTGAGGAAGTTATGGTGTGATTTGTTGAGTTTATTTTTTGTCCTCGCTGGTGAACTTTACTGGCTTCGATGGGGTGATTGCAATGGATTAGAATTTTTACGAAATGGATGCATGTCGGCTAGACTTCTTGATAGAACTTATGGAGTCAGTAAATTGAGTGAGTCTGCCCATGATGATGTTGATTATACGCCTTGGTTTAGGTGTTGTGCCTTATGGCTCGTTCTTCCCTATCTTGAAAAATCGATTAGTGCGGTGAATGCGTCTTCAGAAGTCTGTCGTTGGTTGATTAGCACCTCGTCTTTGAAGAAATTGTTGAGGGAAGTTATTTCAGCTTCATCACTTAGAGTGACATGTGACACGATTTCGTTGGATTTTTTGACAAAAAGCTCGAGCGGCACTTTTGGATAGTGCCTATAGAGATCGGCGGTAGAGGTTTTCTTGATAATAAATATGAAGTAATGTTTGATGAAGGTCATAGATAGTTGTTGAAAGTTTTTTACAAAATTTGGTTTGGGGTGAAAGAACTAGCTCAGCGCGGCTCCTCCCGTATTTCAGCTAAGAACTGATAGAAATCCACGTCTCTTTCCGTCGCGGTGCATTGGTTGCGTTCCATTACGGTAGAGAATTTCATTAAGTAGTGTTGTGTGTCGGACTTAACCTTGAAAATGTGCAGTCTGATTTTTCCAGTGTGCTGGATCGACACGTCGGTAATCGTTTTGGTGATTAGTATCCGCTGCGTTTCCTTTAGGGCATACTCATTTTCTTCTTCTTATTGGAAGATCGTAGAGATCGACCAAATCAGAATCTGAAGATTCCAGAAGATCAATAAAATCAAGAAGATATCATAATATCTTAGATTAGAAAATTTACCATTATCTCTAAATATATTGTTTAGATTTAGTTCTATCTTAATTAGGAAATTAGATTTATTTAGTCATCTATAAATACCATTGCATATTTTAACTTATTCCTCATGAGAGTCAATAATAATTCTTCCTAAAACACATTTGTGTTCTTCTACTCTCATCAACTTATCATGGTATCGGAGCGAGATCCAAATCTAATGGGCTAAGGTTTTTCTTTCTTCCGCTTACAAAAAAAAAAAAAACAGCAATGTGTTGAGATTCTTGAGAAAAAGTTGTTCTTAATTCTTTATTTGACTTTGCTTCATTCTATCTTCATTCGGTGGATTTAGTTTTTACGATTCGATCTGTTTTCAAAAAAAAATATATATTATAAGAGTGTCGTGAGTAAGTTGGTTAATCAGGGGAGAGATATGTTTTTACTGGTTACTACCAGCACAAAAATGGTGTTATGGTGGTGATAAAGTAATTTCATTGGTTTATTCGATTGATGTTTTGAGAGAAAAAAAAAGAAGTTATTATGAGACCGTCACGTATATCAAACGATATGGCATAGTAATGTGATGTTAGACACCTATTTGGTGACGAACATGAATATGTGCGTCGATTCGTTCAGTATTATTTATTGATATCGCAATTGCGATTTATTTTTCTGAGTCTTATCATGTGATGAGTTATTCACTGATAATGATTTGAAGGCTAGAAAACTTAGCTAGTTTGACTCTACAATGGAGTATAAATATTATTGATGACCCAACGGCTGTGTGTTATAGCCGATTTGACTCTACGACTGAGTATAAACGTCGATGATGACCTTATGGCTGGGTTTGTTGCCAAATTGACCCTACGACCGGGTATAAACGTCGATATTGACAACTTGGTGTTCAAGTTGATTTGACTCGCCGGCCGAGTATAACGTTGCGATGATGATCCGACGGCTAGATATGAAGACGTTATTTTGAAGATTTGTCCAATCTCACACGTGTTACCACGTATGAGCTTGCGGGAGGGTATTGGAAGATCGTAGAGATCGACCAAATCAGAATCTAAAGATTCCAGAAGATCAATAAAATCAAGAAGATATCATAATATCTTAGGTTAGAAAATTTACCATTATCTCTAAATATATTGTTTAGATTTAGTTCTATCTTAATTAGGAAATTAGATTTATTTATTCATCTATAAATACCATTGCATATTGTAACTTATTCCTCATGAGAGTCAATAATAATTCTTCCTAAAACGCATTTGTGTTCTTCTACTCTCATCAACTTATCACTTCTGAAAAAAATTTAATAGCTTCGATTAATCAAAAACATCTAAAGACATGTGAACAGGTTTTCACGTTTTTTGTCACTCACATGTTTTCACGTGTAAAACGTGGAAATGGAAATTTTGACAACCCGTATATGTCCTTTTTCCCTTATGAAATAAAAAATGAGATTTTTAAAAACAAATTAAAATGCATTTTTCCGTCAAAAATTAAAAACATGGGTTTCCAAACAAAAAAATTTGGAATCACGTTTTTCGGTCAAAATGTTTAATCTCGTTTTTTCATAATACGGAACTTATTTTTCGTCAAATGTACAACTCTCGCTTTTCCAAAATTAAGAATTTTATCTTTTTGTCAAATTAAATCACGAAGATGGGTTTTACTAGCAAAACCGTAAAATAATATTTCCTGCCAAAATCATAAAATCATGTCTTTCCTCTACAACTGAACAACAAATTATCACCAAAATTGTAAAATCACATTTCCTCGTACAAACTACAAATTATATTATGCAGTAAAAAGTGGTATTCTGGTTTCCAATTAACGTGATTTTATGATTTTTACAAGAGACAATGATTTAAAAATATTCGTAGTAAAATTATTTTGTGGTTTTTGCAAGGGAAAGTGATTTTAAAATTTTTGGCAAAAAAACATAACTTCTCATTTTTGACCCAAAAACATGATTCTAGTGGAAAATTTTTTTTATGCGGTATTTTGCAGCAAAACATAATTTAGGATGTTTTCGTGATAAATTATGGTCATGTGCAAAAATACTCGAACTGATCGTTTTTATCATAAGATTGAGATTCTTTGTGTTATCTAGGAAATCGTGATTATGCAATATTTGTTGAAAATATCATTATACATTATATTTTTTAAAAAAGTTAATTCTACAACATAGAGCAAAAAATCATTTTAGCTAACTCTCTCTCGATTTAATCAATATATTCTCTTTTATTCATTTAGTACAAAAATATTTCCGTTCAAAACTAATTTTTCTTTACACACATTATTCACTAGCTAGACAATATAACGAAATCACAATACAAATACATACAATGATATAAAGCAACATTTATTTTTTTAAAAAATGATATAATAGAGAATCGAATCATATATTAAGGAGAATCGAATCATATAGTATGGTCTAATATAATAATACATTATCTTCCAATATTTGTGTCCTATTTTTATATACTTCATATTTGTCTAGCCACATGTGTTAGGTAGCGCAATAGCGTACGTCTTACCAATAATATATACATAAGTAATGATACAAAAAAATTGGAAGTATATGTTCGTTAAATAAATATGACATGCTGTATGCATGGGAAAGAAAGAATTAAGAATTCAGATTCAATTTTCTAAGAATTTTTGTAACACTCAAATGTTGTAGTTTGATGACTTTACATTAGTGCTTAGATGCAATATATGGACGTTAAAATCTTTGAATTTAAATTTTTTTAGATATTTGAGATGATAAAAATTTGATTTCAGGTAAAATCAACAACCCAATTAATACTATAAAAAAATACGGATTTTCTGACGGGCGAATCCATCGAAAATTCGTTGGAAATAGTACTTTCCGACGGATGTAAATAGTCAGTATCTTAAAACCATCGACAAATTCATCGGAAATTTTGACGGATATATACTGACAAGTGGCTTCCGTCAGAATCCCCGCCGTCAGAAATTCCGTCAGGAATTAATCCTTCAGAAATTTCTAACGGATAATTCCTGACGAAAATTCTGACAAGTTTTGTCCGTCAGAAACTTATGATGGAATTACTGACGGAAATTAAAAAAAAAAACTAATTTTTAAAAACATTCAGTTATTAATTTTTATTTAAATAAATTTAAAATTAATAAAATTGAAATGAAATTCAAAATATTTATAAAATTAAAATTCAATAAAATAAACAAAACATAAAATGTTATCAAATACCCTCCGAACCGTCTCAAGTACCCCTCCCCCGAACCGTCTCGAGATGCTTTCCATAAACGCATCCATCTTCGCATCCAGCTCCCGTTGCATCCTCAGCCGATCTTCCCTCATTTGTCTCATTTCCGCATCACGCTCCTCTTCTTTTCTCCTCATTTCTGCCATCTACTCTTTGACCGCTACCAACTCCTGTTCTTTTCTTCTCATTTCTTCATCCCTTAGAGGATTCCTGTGATGTCGGGTCCCGCTACAGGAAAGCAGTAGCTAGCCATCTTGCCAAATTCGTAGACGGCCCTTTGACTTCTTCATCACCTGAAACAAAAGAAAAAGCATTGTATTAGTATTGAAAAATTAAAATAATATGCAATTTACTTGAAATTTTACTTACCTCATTGACAACATTGTACTGGGTCCCAAGTCAAGATCCTCATCGTCTGGTGTCGCTTGAGATGTCCGCACCTCCACGTAACGTTTTTTAGCCGTCTCCACCAACTCCTTAGCTACCTGATCTTGAATCTCTTTGGTCTTCTTGTTGGTGTGGAGATCCTCTATAACCTCGATCGGCGTCGGATCACGTCTTGTCTCCTGTCTCTGATTAACAAAGAAAATGTTTAAATTTGATGTTGTACGAAAATGTAAAATTAGTATTCAAAGTGTATACTTACCAGATCTCCCTGTCGTGTGAACGAACTTCTCGAACCCGAGTTCGTCGTCGCGATCCCCTTCCCCTCACGCTGGCTTAGTCGGTTGCCTCGGTTTTGGACTGATAAGGATTGCGTCCCTTCCTTATTCCAATGTGCAATGTAGCCGTCTAGAAGTCCATTGGACATCTAAGAGTGTTGCTTCCTTTCGTGCATCCACGTATCGTTCCAGGAATACACATGGTTGCTGAAGAGTCTGCCGGCCCTAGTCTTGAACTCCTTCTTTACAACAGACACCATCGCAGGGCTCCAGTTGAAGCATAAAACAAAAATTTAAACTCATCAACTTATACTTGTAAGCTAAAATTAACAAACGAAAATAAATTAAGATTCTTACCGCGAAATAGTAAAACCAATACGCTCGATCCTCCGCCGGCATATCTCTAAACCTCGGGTAGGGATGTCGCAGAAGGTTGTGGATCATCCTCGCGATGCACTTGGAGATCTCATTTTCGTACCACGTCGTACCATCTCGGCACGAAGGATCCAAGAACGACAACCGCTCTCGTCCCGGTTGGAGCAGTAACTGCTCGATCAGCATCCGAGGCACGTTCTGCGATAGTGGTGGTGGATGATGGAGCTACAGAAGGGGGGGGGGGTAATAAAACCCATCTGCTCAACGGATGTGGACGGGACTCCAGAGAACGATCCTTCCACCAGAATCCTAGTATCCGAGAAAGTCCTCTCGGTGTCATGATATTTGAAATAATCATAATTTCTAAAATTACGGTCATTCAAATTTGTTATTAGTTTTAACATTTTAGATTTAAATTTTATATATATTATAAATAAGTATGTAAATCATATTTTAAATATAAAAATTCCAAATATAAAAATTTATAAACATAAAAATCTCTAAAAAAATTTCTAAAATCTCTCAAAATTCCCTAAAATCACAAAAAATTCATAAAATCTCTAAAAAATTATCTAAAATCTCTAAAAATTTCAAAAAATCACTAAAAATTCCTAAAATCTCTAAAAAATTATCTAATATCTCTAAAAATTTCAAAAAATCACTAGAAATTCCTAAAATCTTTAAAAACTTAATAAAATCTCTAAAAATTTCCTAAAATCACTATAAAATTATAAAATCTTTAAAAAATTCTTAGAACCTCTAAAAATTTCCTAAAATCACTAAAAATTGCAAAAATCTTTAAAAATTTCTTACAATCTCTAAAAATTTCCTAAAATCACTAAAAATTTCCTAAAAACTCTAAAAATTCTTAAAATCACCAAAATTTCCTAAAATTACCAAAAATTCCAAAAATGTCTATAAATCTCTAAAATTCCTAAAATCACTAAAAAATTCCTAAATCTCTAAAATTTCTAAAGCCACTTAAAATCTAAAACAATCCATACTCATATCCCTAAAACATCTAATAAGTCTACCAAAATCAAACAATTTCCCTAAAAACCCTACAAACCCTAAAATCTCAAAAAATAACCGTTTAAATCGGTTAAAAAAATAAAAAAACACTTGAATCCAAGTAATATACTTACCTTGAGTTCGGATTGGTCATTTGAATGAGGTTTTTCGCCGGATTTGAGAGCTTTTTGAAGTTTTTTTCCCTTTTCTTCGCGTTACAAATGAAGGAGAAGAATCTGTTTTTTTGGGTTATATCGATATTTCTGACGGAAAAATCCGTTAGAAATTAAAAAGTCGGTCATAAATCAAATTTCGCGTGTTTATAAAATTTTTGGGAAACCTAAACGCGCGAAAAACTCTACTTCTGTTGGGAAATCCGTCAGAAATTTCTAACGGATTTCTGGCGGTTTGGGTTTCTGACGTAAAGAATCCGTCGGAAATATGAAGATAGGGTTTTTAATTTTATAGGATTTGAGTTTTGTGTAGTTGTGATTATGGTTTTAATATTGTTCAAATGGTTTTGTGACATTTGTTATCATCATGTCTACCTAAATTAACAAAATTTCAAATTCCATTTTTTGAAGTTTCATTACGTCGAAGTAACGGTTTATCGTTATGTAAGTTCATATACACTTTCAGATAGTGAAATCGTTTGTCTCGTAACAATTGTAAGAAACTTTGATTTAAATTGTGTGCAAATCTATAAATGTATGAGTTGACAACAACAACAAATATTGAAAACAAAGAGAAAATCATAAATTACTCTGAGGATGCCGAGTAATCTGAAGGAGACGAATCCGTGTCATCTTGAAATTCGTCGTCGGACTCCTCGTCCACGTCATGTATGCCGACTTCTAAGTCACCGAACATAGTGAAGTCCACCACAAGATTTACGGCCATAGAAGGTTGAATCTCAGTTAGTGATCCATTTCCAATTGGTTGTAGTGGTTCAGGTTCATAAACGCCTTCTATCATTCTTCTAGGATTGATCTATGTCACCGTTATCCATGGATCGTTCCTACTTGAGATGCGTGGGTACCTAATGTAAGATACATGCACATATGTGGAAGATTAGTATGCTTCATAGAATGAAGACAATATTATTTGGATTTGTACCCGATCTGCTTGTGAAGCAAGAATGAAAGGGTAATATTTCCCAAGTTTTCTGCGCGAGTTTATCGAAGTTATGCCAAACGTGTCTACTTTGACACCTCTACCATCAGTTGGATCATACCAATCACACATGAAGACACCACATCGCATGTTCAAAATCCCTGAGAATCTGACCTCCAAAATCTCTCAAAGAATTCCATAGTACACAACATCTCCTGAAGTAGAGGAAATGCCATGGTCTAATGTTGTCCTCTCCCTTCCCATTTCGTGAACCTTGAATGCAAATCCTCTAGTGCAATATCTTGGGTACGAGGTAACAATGTTGTTCGGACCTCTAGCGATTTCAAGAAACCAGCTCGGAAACATTTGCCCGCTAGATGTTTTCTCTCGAATCTGTAAACATATCGAAATATATAAAATGTTTGGATGATGTGGAAACATTTGCCCGCTAGATATACTCTTCTTGCTTATGACATTCTATTTCAGCTTCGGACTTGTTCGGGAACTAACCACAAACCATTGTGAAGATCCTACAAGGTACACAAGTTATATAGACGAAAAATAATCAAAAGTGAAATGTATTATTTATGTTTACCTTTCGTATTCCAACATATATTCACAATTGCTGAGGATGTACGTATGTAGGTGTTTCCACTTAGCCGCAGTAAGTTTTCGAGTCTTGCCTTTTCCGCTAAGTCGCCCAATTTTATGGAACAAACTCGGGACTACGAAGGTTGTTGTCCACCATCGTCATGTCGACTAGTTCTACGGCTTCTTGTTGCCATATCTCTTGGAAAGTAATACTCCACAAAATAGGCGGCTTCTTCATTGATGCTCTATGCCACAATAGAACCCTCAACTCTACTAAGATTTTTGACCTTCTTCTTCAAGTGGAACATGTACCTCTCAAAAGGATACATCCACCAATATTGAACCGGGCCACCAAGTGATGCTTCTCGTGGAAGGTGAACCGTTAAATTTTCCATGACGTCAAAGAAAGACGGTTGGAAAATCTTCTCTAAGTCGCAAAGGATCACTGGTATACTCCTCTGTAATGTGGAAATACCATCTGCGGTAAGTGTTCGTCGGCTAATGTCGCGGAAAAATGTCTCAACCGCTGTACAAGCAAATAACTTAGTAAGTGAAACAAATTTATAAAATATAAGTTAAATACACATATATGTTCACGTTTATACCTGCGATGGCTTCATGGACATCTTTCGGCAGGAGATGCTCAAATGCAAAAGGGAATAGGCATTGCATAACGACATGACAATCGTGGCTCTTCATCTCAATGAATTTTCCTTCTCTGATGTCAATACAATTTCTTAGGTTGGAGGCGTATCCATCAGGGAATTTGACTCTATGAATTATCCAGTCAAAAAACTCAGACTTTGCATTCTTAGACAATCTAAATGCATGAATTGGAAAAACTCCATCATCTGTAATGTGAAGCTGAGGACGAGAACAAATATCCGCCAAGTCAAACCTAGACTTGAAATTGTCTTTCATCTTTCCTTGGAAATTAAGCATCGTGTTCATAATGTTGTCGAAGAAGTTCTTCTCTATGTGCATCACATCTAGGTTATGTCTCAACAAATGG
>OVBE01011974.1:0-13742 GCA_900406425.1 Iberis pinnata
AATCTACTGTTAAATACAATCTAAACCTACTATTAAATACAATCTAAACTTAACTCATATGTATAAACTACACTTAACTTATATGTTATAAGTTATTTAATTTAAACCTACTGTTAAAATACAATCTAATCTAAACCTACTGTTAAATACAATCTACTCTTCTATATGTTATAAGTTATTTAATTTTTTTGTTTAGTTAGATATATGTTATAAACTTTGTTAAATTAGGACTCTGTTTATAAACTTCAACAGAGGTAGATAGATTTTTACAAATCTATCTAATATTGTATATTTTACTTACTTAATAAACAAAGAACACACAGTTTATATTCATCAAATAGTTTATATTATCAATGTATTGGACTAATCAATCTCAGATTTTTTATTATACTCAATCACAAATCACACACTTATTTGACTAGATTATATTATCAATGTCTGATTGAAATAGATTCAGAAACCAAATTCAAACATTTTCAGAAACAATAAGTTTAAGCAGTTCATCTGTGTGTTCATATGAAACCAAATTCAAACATATTCATCTGTTTGTTCATATTTTCACAAAACAAAATCAAAAATTTTTGGAAACATTACCAATTAAACAGTTCATCCATCTGTTTACCAATTTTCAGAAACATTACAACTTTAAATCGATTGAGAAGCACAACTTATAATCGATTCACTAACCAATACCAATCGATTCAGAAACCATAAATACTTGTTTGGATTAAATCGATTCAGAAACCAAAAAAAATATTTCTCATCAACAAAACTTTAAATCGATTCATATACCAAAATCAAAATCAAATTTCGAGTCATAAGCAAAACTTCATATCGTTTCAGAAACCATTACAAGTCGATTCAGAAACCAAAAATCATACACTCATCTAAATCGATTCAGATTCCTAAATCAGAAATCAAAAACAGAATTGAAACTCAACCTATTTTCTACAATCACGCATGCGAGAAGGAAGATAGACGGACTAACCTTTTTGCAGATAGATTCCGGTTGCACAGGAAGGTCACCGCCGGCCACCAAGCTCCGATCGCCGATGAAATCGCCTCAACCCTAGCCTTGAACACGAATCAACAAAGAAAGATGAAAAGGGCTTTTTTTTTCAACGCTAAAACTCGTAACGACCCAAATAAGGACGTCCTTATTTTGGGTCGTCCTTAGCATAAACCCAACATTTTCGATTTTAAAAAATTTAAAAAAGCCCAAGGACAGCCTTAAGGACTTGCAATAATGTTGGCCTTACGCCCCTTTTGGTCACGAGTCCGTCAACCACCAGATCGGCTTAGTGAATACATCACTTACAAGGCAATTGCATCTCAATATCCCCATCACTCTTTTTTAGCTTCCAACTCAAAATCCTCACCGATAGGTACTATGTTGTATCCTCTCTCACATTATCTGATGATATATTTTCTCCACGTCACTGCGCTTTTCTTGGTTCGGTGACATTTGTGATAGAATCTAAAGAAGCAGTACAACATGATAATTGGCGTGTTGCAAATTTAGATGAGATATGCGCCTTAGAGATCAATAAAACGTGGGATTTATTTGACTTACCGCCACATGCTAAAAATTGGTAGTCAATGGGTCTATAAGAAAAATTTTAAAGCATATGGTTCGGTCGAGCGCTACAAAGCTCGTATTGTGGTTCAAGACAATTCACATGTTGAGGGCCACGACTCTGTTGACACTTTTTCACATGTCGTTAAGATGACCACTTTCCAAACTTTACTTTGCATCGTTGCTGCCAAACGATGGGAAGTTTTTCAAATGAAAAACAACAATGCTATCTTACATGGAGACCTTATAGAAAAAGTCCACATGAAGCTAGCTCCGTGATTCCTTCATAAACATCCTTCTAAGGTATTTTGTCTTCACAAATCTTTATATGGTCTCAAAGAAGCTCCTCGATGTTGGTTCAAGAAACTCTCGAACTCGCTGCTCAAGTATGGTTTCGTCCAGTCATAAGTGTAAGGATTATTTGAGTAGTTGGTTTTCTATCAAAGTTCTTGGCCGGTTGAAATATATCTTTGGCATCGAGGTTAGTCGTGGTTTTGATGGTTTTTATCTCACTCAACGCAAATATACATTGGATATGTCTCGGATTGTGGCTACCTTGGTTCAAAGCCGGTACATACACCTTTGGAGAAAAACCACAAACTTTCCTTAGACGACGGTCCTTTACTCTTGGACCCGACACCATATCGGTGACTGCTTTGTCGTTTGATCTACTTGACTCATACAAGGCCAGAGCTCAACTATTCCGTACATGTTTTATCTCAGTTCATGCAAACACTCGTGAAGCTCATTGGAAAGCAGCTTTGCGCGTTGTTTGTTTTCTCAAGAGTTCACCAGGTCAAGGTATATTATTGAGTTCATGTGATGATCTTACACTTACTTTCTATTGTGATTCAGATTGGGCTGCATGTCCTTTGACTCGCCATTCTCTTAGTACATTCATCGTGATGGTTGGCGGTTCTCCTATATCATGGAAAACAAAAAAAAACAACAAACCGTTTCTCATCCGTAGAGGCTGAATATCGAGCCTTTGTCGCTGCTTTATGGGAAACAAAATGGTTACAGCGTTTACTCCAAGGACTGGGTATTGAACAATCATCTCCATCACATTTCTTCTGTGATAGTAAGGCCGCTCTACACATTTTTGTTAATCATGTTTTTCACGAACGCACTAAACACATTGAGGTTGATTGTCACTCTGATCGGGATGCCGTCCCCGATGGTATTATTACTACACATCATCTTCGGACTGATGACCAGCTTGCAGACATTCTCACAAAGGCTTTAGGTCATCCGCAGTTTGAGTTTCTACCATCCAAGTTGGGCGTTTGAGACCTTCATGCTCCAACGTGGAAAGAGTATTAGGATAACCACACATTATGTTTATCTTATCTTGTGTTCCTAGATTTTAGGATTTTTTCCATATTTTCTATTCATGATCATATTAGGTTTAGGGTGGTTTTACCTTGTACAAATACATGCTTTGGGAGATTAATAAGATCATGTCATATTCAATACCTAATTCTACAAAGTATGAAACCAAATTAAAATCTGGCATCAACATCCTGACCAGACTTTATTTACTCGAGAATACTAGAAAATAAATTGAAATATAAGAAAGCTGAACTTATGCTTGCATATTTTGTTTTGTTGTTAATAATAAGTCGACGATAGTTTCGAATTAAGAAAAAAAATCGAAACCAATTAACATTCACACTGATTCATTATCTCTCTCTTCTACAGTTGTCTGCAACTCTTAACCAATATATTTGTTCGACAGATCTAGCCACCGGATTTGCTTTTGTTTACCTTTTTATTTGTTATATACCGTATAAAATAATTGTGTTTTTCGTCTCATCGTTTCTCTTTCTACATACGGCAACTGATGATATTTTGGGTGATACTTAAGTCTACCCCGTTGGTATTTGAATTCCGTTCGGGATTAACGGAGATGACACTAGAACTTTTGAATAGAGTGTTCCACGTGTTCTTCTCTCTTCGAGAGTGTTTCTTTCTGATAATCATATTTTAAATTATTAGAACGATAAAACTGTCATCATGGCCGGGTGACTACTTAAAACGATCACGAACTTGTGTTTTCACGTCAGAGATGAATCGCTTTATGGCACTTTATCATCTCATCTTGATTCATGATGTCTCTTCACGTCATGGCCTAGTCCTAGTTGCATCTCTGCATACTCTTGAAGCAAAGAGATTTCTTTGGAAAATTCAACATCTATGGATTATTTGGGCCAAATTTTTACATCTAAACGGAAGAAAAAATAGCATGCTACTGGAAAAAAGGTTTGGTCATAACAATAATGATCAAATGAAGATATATTGTTTTATCTTTAAAGTTGATAAACATGGTGATATTAAGGATGCAACTCCACATAGGTGTTTGGGGGTGTTCAATTTGGTTTTGGAAGAATTTGAAAATTCATACGGTTTGCATGTTAAAAGTGGAATATTTTAACAAGGAGGGAAACAATTGTGATAAGAATGGTCATGCTATACGATTGTAGGAGTAAAATCAGAAGGTATTCAATGATAATTTACGTAACAATAACGATGATACAGACAATTGGTATTAGAGTGTGAATATTTTAGAACATGAAATAGATGCAATGGCTTTTTACTGTGTGATTGGGAAACTCGAAGAAACAATGCCAGATTGACATATTTATCGTATCAGAATAAGACAAAACTCAAGGAAGGAAAATAAGTAATAATTTGTATTCTGTATAAATTTGTAATCACGATTATACTCTAGTAATTTAATTAAATAATTTGACGTTAAAAAAAAAAAGCTGAGCTTAGTTTTGCACACTCGTTAACGATCTAGAACATAAAGGAGAAGCCAAACTTTAAAAGCTCAGGTTTCGCTGAACTAATCATAACAACAAATATTTTGCTCAAAGCTAATGGAAAAGAATCAAGTGGTGTTGAAGGATGCAAAATGTCATATAATCCCTCTTGTATTTAAGAAACCAAAAAATGGTAATCTCTCAAGAGTTGTCCGAAAAAGTAATGAATTGACTATTACAAACAGTGATGGATGTGGGTCTCATTCAAGTTGTGAACTAGGAAAAAGCTGGACTCCTGTTTAGAAGAATGAAAACAAGTTAATAAGTTATTGAATTGTGGTTTGTAGAGAGCAAAATGTTACATGAGACAGAACACAGATAGTTTAAATTGTGAATAGTTTGCAAGTTCATAAGGAAGCTTGTGTTTGGGAATGTTCCTCCTGTTTTCCTTTAGATCTCACTAGTCGTTTCACCCGACTTAGACGTAGTCCACTTGACATAGCACCTGTCCAAATGTCCACCTTAGCAATAATAATCTCTAATTGTATATATAAATATATATGAGCTAGGTAGTTTAATTACATTTTGTCATTGCGTTTGTTGCAATAGCACTAGACTTGCCCAGTGTCCTGGCCAGATGTTTCACGCGGCTCAGCCTTATTGTCCCCATCAGTTTAGCTAAATCCTTCATTGGTATTTCTCCACCTGCATGTCCCTCAAATTTTATGAGACACACTTTCACATTTAACTGTTTTATACTATCACTATCATTATCATTAATTATCCTCACTCTGTTCAGATTCAGCCAAGGGTCCAGCGGAATATGGAGGTGACGTTGGATGGATGCGATTGATCTCCGCTCTCTGCCTTCTTAGCTGATAGTTTTTACGGCGACGAGCCAAATGTCTTTCCCTTTCATCTTGGCTCATAAATTGTCTTCTTTCTCTATCTCTTAGACGACGCCTTTCCCTTTCTTGCTCCTTCCTATTCTTCCTCGATTCCTCTCCCTCTTCCTCCATTATACTACACACATTTTAAGTAGTGGAGATCAGTACATATATATATATATGATAACATCAAAAACAACTACCAAAAGTGGTGAAAGATGGGAGAAATAATTAAGGATACAAAAACGTATATAGACTCTCATGTTTCCAATCTCTATGAACGTTAATCATACAGATACCTAGCTAGCGATAGAGAAAGATTCTTGGAAACATTTCACTTGACAAAATCCATTATTGCGTTTAATTCAATGCTAGCAGCTTAGTCCATGTACAAAAAAATATATACTCACCGGATTTGAGATTCTGGCGGAAACCGGCGACGATCGATGAAGATGAGAAAAGAAAACCTATGACGATCTTTTTACGTTTTCATTATCGGTTTGTTCAATATTTATGTTTAATTTATAAAATAAAATAATAATAAAAATTAATCTCGTTACAATATTTTTTTGAGAAAACGTTTTATAATCTTATTTTTCGGGAAGTTAATGTTTTTTCTTTAATTCTGAGTCAACCCATGAATACTCGAAATTAACATCTAAATTAATATGCAAGGAAGACGATATTGCACCGCCGTTAGGGTCTGGAAGGGATCCAATATGATTTCTTCCCTTTTCTAGTCGATTGTGTTTTGATTCTGATTTATGGGTGGAGACCTAAAATAGGAGTTGTGGCTCCGTCTTTATCTTCATCTCCGATTTTCTTTTCCCTATCTCTTATTCTTCATTTTTAGAATCTTCTGTATTTTTTTTTTTAAATGCCTTCAACAGATTATAGAAAACAAAGAAATCCTGACATGAAGAAATACTTGATCTGGTTTAAACACAAACTTCCAAAGCCAAAATGATAAACTAATCATACTAATTTGAAAAAACTCTTTCTCTCTCCTATTCTCTCTTTTCAAATTTTTTCTGGATCTCTCCAAACACTGTTCCGACCAGAGGAGCGTGGCGAAGATCTTCTCACCTCCTCTTCTGAGTGTTTCTCGTGCACCGCGGTGGTCTTCATATCTCGGTGCTAGTGCTGGTTCTCTTGGTTTTCCCGGCAAGTGGCAGCCGGTAGGTGGGTGAAGTGGCTCCTTCTCGGAAGCGTCCAAGGCCTTCGGTGACGACTGGTAGCCCCACAACAGAAGGTTCTTCTTCTCCTCCTTCCGACCTCCCTATCAGCCTAGTATTGTTGAGTTTTCCTAAATGTTGGGCTTTGGCCCAGATTTTTCAGAGAATAAAAGGTTCTAGAGTCTTTTTAATTTTTTTTGGGCTTCTAGTAGTATGTCTTAGATTTTTTAAAAGCTAATGTAATCTTTCATTTATTTACATTTTATCAACAAAAAAAAAATTGATAAACTAAAAAACAATTTTAAAAAAACAAGTCATCAACAAAATAGAAAAGTAACTCAAACATTTCAACAATTAAATAGCAAATGTGCATTAGACTAGGTCAAAAGAGTGTGAACGGTTAACAAATATGCAACTCTACTTGTACAGGCTTCTCTCATGCTTAACGAGAGTCATCCAAGTATCCAACTGCCTTAAACCGAAAACCCTAGCTAGATCAAGTAAAGGTCTTAACAAATAATGACCGGAAGAACTTGACATTGGAAGATACTAGAGATGCTCATAAGCTAAAAAATGAGATTAGCAAGGATGAAAGTGTAGGACAACACCAAGAAGAAGGGAAATAAGAACAAACTGAAACCACATATAACTAAAAGAAAAAAGAAGAGCAAAGCACTCGAGTGACACAATCAAAAACAACCCACAACCTAACAAAACTCAATGCAAGGTCGAGATCTAACCAAGGAAGCAGAGAATCGACTACTGAGAACTCAGAACAGAGGCTTGCTAAGATGACTGTAGCCAACCTAAAAAGAGATATAGAGAAACTTGAACCACCTACCACCAAGGAAAGAAGTGACTGAAAAGGATGGGAGAAAGCAGAGCCGAGGGAATGCGAAGCCAAAGACGCCAAACATGACTGACATCAGACGACGACAAGGGTGTGGCGTTTGCTAACAGCATTGTTGGCCAAGGAGCATCGGCGCCAAGAATTCGTCGTCGCCACCAGACGTCTGAACTGTCATGCTTCACGCTAACCAGACTAGAACCAAATGAAAACATCCTATACCGACAGACAAAAAAAAAAAAAGAAGGCAAAAATTTGTCAATTATATAATATTGGTCGTCATAATAGACCATTTATAATATATAGTCTATGACTAATTTCTCCTAAACAAACTATATCAAAGTATATTAGGAGTTTTGACGATTTTGACGATTTATTATTTATATGATATATAGAAGAAAAAAATTATATTTGTTATTATTATATATAAATCAGTCTTGGAGCATTTTCACTGATTTACGTTTGAATATGATACAAACAACTATCACATGCATGCTAAGGTTGATCAACTAATGGATTAGTGTATCCATTTGTACTTTTTTTCCCTGTTTTAGTGTTGTCCCAATGGATTTTCCAAAGTAGGTTTTTAATAAGGCAGATGGATCACTACGAAATTGTCCATTTAGTTGATCACATGAAGTCCAATAAAAGAAAAGCAAGGCCCAACACTTATACAAATCCAAATTAGCCTATTTAAAGTGTTCAATATATTTTAAACTCAACAAAAATCAAGTGGAGCTTCAAATTCGCCATCAAGGCATGGACAACATTTAGTTGAGTGGTCTTCTCTCTCTGGCATGAACAATGGACGAAATTCAATATTTTGTCTGCCTTACATGCATAAATTCTCTTACTCTCTTTATATTCTTGTTGTAGAACGCTTTAAACCTTCATCCATTTATTTAGTTGAAATCTCTCTAAGTTTTGAATCATCTTGTTTGATGTGTCATATCCATTCAAGCATCTTTGGTGTGTAATATTCAAAGGACTATCTGATTCTTGTGTGTGTCATATCACAAGTTCCTTTCTCCACATCCTCAAAGGCAGTCATACCTTTGCTGATTTTCCATCTATCATCTTCTCTCTCAACCACAAAGCATCACTTTACCATTTTCCATATTGTGTCTCAACCATCTCAAGGACGATCCAAGTGGGATTATATCATATCAGGATGTTATGCTGCCTAACCCCTCGAACCTTGTCATGCATCCGGGAGTTCTTAGCTCTAACCCCAATGGCTAAATTTCGTAGCTCAGAGATCTAAAGGTCTTTCTCCCTCAAAATATCCTCAAAATGTGATGGTGCTCGAGGTCTCAAAGTAAGCTCGGGGATGTTATAACAAGTTTCTTGTCCAGAACACTTTTTTCTTCTTCACCTTTGTGTTCTGCAAAATGTACAATTGAAAATAAATGTTAGTTAATTTAAAAATATCCAACTAGAATAAATTTACAATAATAAAAAAAATTTACTACAATGACGACGGAGTACTGAGAAGAGATTAGGAAATCATCAGAACAAAGAGACTGCCAAACTTCCTCGAGACAATACTCAGTCTTGTGGATTTGTTTGTCTGCAATGCCTTCAGCATCTCTAGCGGACCAGGATGGACATCATGTTGATATTATATTAAAATTAAATAATATTGAATTTATATCTATATTATTAATTTAAAATCCTCTTTTTCAAAGAAACCTTTATTTTTGTATTATATTCCATAACTAGGTACTCACTCGCGCTATGCCCGGGGCAAAATTAATATTTTTTAAAACAATCTTTAATTTCTTATTTAATTAAGTTATGGAATTTATACTTTTATATTTATATTTGGACATTTTATTTTGCTATAATATGTTATAAGAGTAAAATTTGGTATTGTGTATTTAAGTGAATGTTATATAATGTATTTTTTAATTATGCCATCGAACATATAATTTGGATTTTAGATGTTAATGATTATAAAAATTTTAAAATTAATAAGGATTTACAAAATAGTATTTTAATTTTTAGTTGTAATGTTTTATATATTTAATATATCTTATAATTAATTTAGATTACTATATTTTCCTTAATTTCATTAAACTATTTATATTTGTAATTAGTTTCATTAAAAATTATTACCATAAACAATTTGTGAATGAAAATCATATAATTTTTTAAAAAAGGTATATGGGCCGAAAAATATGTGAGCCCAAACATTATTTAAATTTTTAGAAAGAATCTAATTTTAAAAGCTCAAATTGGCCCATGCGAAATTTATCTTTTTACCTAATTGATATTTTTTGAGCTCTAAACAAACACAAAATCTTTCAAAAAAAAAGACCCTTTAGCTCTCAAATAGGTGATTTTGTAGTTGATTTTCTATTCCATTGGAGAATCTTACAAAATTGATTTTGGATATTTCCTTAAAAGATCGAAAAGAAGATATGAAGAAAGGTATGATACCATGAATTTCGGTTTTAAAATTTTTATTTATTTATCATAAAGTGAGTATTTTTATTTTCGGGTTGGATTTGAGATGGATAGAAGATTTCGGAACAAATCATCTCAAAACCGAAGCAAATAAGGTATGATCTAAAATCTTTGAGTTTTTATAAAGTCGGATCTACAATTTTTGAATCTAGATTCTTACTTAATATGATTTTTATATGCATGTAAATATTTTTGAAAAATCGTGAGATTAAACAAAAAAACAGAAAAAAATAAAGCTATATAAACTATAATTTATAAAAACAAATATGTATTAATTTTTAATATTTAGATCTAANAGAAAAAAATAAAGGTATATAAACTATAATTTATAAAAACAAATATGTATTAATTTTTAATATTTAGATCTAACCGTTTTCAAAATAAAATTTATGATTTTGGTTATATAAAGGACATTTGTGATAAAGGATAGAATGAATTATGAAAAAATCATATACCAAATCGAGATTCGGTAAGATTTGTTGTTGATATATTGAGTATATGAATTTACAATATTAACTAATTATTAACATTTATTTGCAGGATCTAATTAAATTTATATTATTACATGGACTTTGAATAAAAAAGGTAAATAATTATTTAAAATGTAATTTTTTATTTTTAAAAAATACTTATGATTTGATATAATAACAAAATTTGTATATTGTTAAATACAAATTTTCGTTGTGGTAAATTAAAAGTATCTATAATATTTAGCTAACTATATTATAATAAGAATTTTAATAATAATTAATAAACAATAATAATGTTTGTATATTATTTCATGTTTTAATTGGGCTACAAAAAAATATCAAAAATAAACTTAAAGGATATTAAAATAATGGACCGAGTAATATCAATCATTTAGCCCAATTATTAAACTTAATCATATATAAATATTATACCCATGATATACATTAATATATACAAAAATATACAAATTATTAGGTCAAAATTTTGATTATTCTAGCCCAATTACAAATGACATTAAAGTTTTTGGATTTATGTTAAATGTGATATAAATTACTTTTTGTTTACTTTTAATAAGTTAATATTTTAAAATTTTACATGCATGAATTAATATAAATCATATAACAAATAACAACTAATCACATATTTATTGTTATTTTTAATATAAAAAACAAAATGTCACATAACAACCATAATTTTAAAATTATATTTTTAATTATAAATAATAATCTAGTTCATATTTTACAACAACACAAACACAACAACTTTTACCTACCACACGAATAAAAAAAAAAACAACACTTAAAAAACTCTTTTTGACAAAATAAAAGTAGCAACACTATAAAAATTGTTTTCAAAATGGATTCATTTTTTTGAAAAAATTATATTTAATAAAGAATTATAAGAATTTCTATACTAAAAATATAATGAAAAAATTATATTTAATACAATTACACATGTATATCGAACCTTCTTTTTATTTCCCCATAATTAATTGGTTCATTTAAACAGATAATAAACCATTGTTTAACCCATAACCGCGACTAAAAATTGCGTTTAGGCTAATTAAAAACACGTGTCGCGATATCTCTTAATTCTTAACATTTCTCGAGTTGAGGTTTAAGAAAGTAGGGTTTATAGAACAAAATTTGGGGATTTTGGTCTGATTTGCCGAGAGAGAATACGAGAGAGAGAAGCTTCATTTCGATCATGAATGATCAGCAAGTTCGATAATCATGTCAGAATCGTCCTCGTCGAATCGTAAATCAAGAGAAATCGTTTCCTCAAGTGTTGTTGAGCGATGTTGGTGTGGTGAAAGAGTAGTGATTTTAATATCGAAGACCACTGACAATCCAAATTGTAGGTTTTACCGATGTGTGGTTGGCCAAGAGGTATGATTTCTCCGAATTGATTAACGTATTGTAATTAAATTGAATAAAAATCAAATTAACTTGTGTTCTTTGAAATGTAGAGAAAATCCGAGAAACACTTCTTCAAATGGGTAGATGATGCAATCCTTGAAGAATTAAGGAGGTTGGAAGCTGATATGAAAGCTATTCAGAAGAACTTGTTGGTGAGTTTAAATTTGCAGAAGATTGAGTTGGATAAACTCAGAGAGAGTATGAATCAGATGATAAAAGATGAATTTCAGAAGCTGGTACAAGCTGAGGCAAAGAATGGGACCAATCACAGCTTCAAATATGTTGGTGTTGTTGTTGTTTTGGTAGCCTCATTTGCCTGGCTAAGTGGGAAGTTGGCCAAATGATTTTTGGTGTTTGTTGTTTTGTATCTTATTTTGTTTCTTGTTGTTTCTTGTTGTGTCATGTTTTATGTCTTCGTTTGTGTCTTGTGTAATGGATTTGAATGAATTAGAATGAATTGGTTTGTGTCTTGTTTTCTGTCTCTTAATTTGTTAATTTGTTAATTTGCTACAAACATAGTACAAAAAAAAGACAAACCAAAAGACACAATTTTAAGATGATAATGTTTCACATAGTAGCAACAAAAGACAAAGTGGTTATTCATAATATGTATATATAACTTAGGACAAACAAAAGACACCAGTTTGGATCACAAATGACAAATAAAAGACAAAGTGTAATGTTTCACATAGAGCAACAACCAAAAGACATAATATATAAGTTCTTAGAAAACACCAAACATCAAACATGGTCTGGATCACCTCCTGTCTGTGAAGACTGAGTAGGTATGATGACATCTGAAACCACCTACAGAAACATACAAACATAAAACAAGGTTCAGATCAGTTAGTTAATTACAATAACTTATAAAACTTGGATTACAAAAAAATAACAGTTTACCTGTGAAGATGATGCAACTGTTTTCTGCTTCTTCTTTGGATTCTTCTTGCATCCAGCAGCATTGTGACCCGCTTTCCCACAAGTTGAGCAATGCACAATTCTGCCTTCTCTACTAAGCTTCCGTATCACCTTCTTCTTGGGTGATTCATGATTGTCCTTCTTCCTTGCAAATGTTTTACTTTTCTTCTTTCTTCTAGGTAAAAACAGGTTCTGGAGGTGCTTCTACCCGTGGCATACCCGATGTCATCCAATGTCTTGCCCCTCTTAGAGGAATGTTTGCAGAGGCATAACAACTTCTCCACAAGTCTATTGCAAATGCCAGACTAACATACTCCTCAACCTTCAAACCTTCATCAATAATTGCTCCATAGGCATGTTCACATGGTATGCCACTGATTTGCCATTTTCCACATGTGCATGAGTGTAGTAGTAGATTAACCCTATGCGCATCCCCTAGTAAGTGGACTTCATAATTTTCATGTGTCCCTGTGTAGGTTGTGCATTTCTGTGCTTTCTCTTTTAACAATTGCAGTTGTTTTTCAGCAGACTTACTGCAAAGACCAGTGTGCTTGTTTGCTTTCTTTTGCCTCTTTGCTATCCTTTCCATAGTCTGTCTACGAATTGTCTCCAACATAGGAATCATAGCCTTTTACCCTTGCTTTCGTAATTGTAGAGTTGAAAGATTTTGTGGCATTATTATCCACATCTTCACATGAGTTTCCTTCTCTATAGAATGCTTTGGACCATGACTTTGGATCCTCTTTCATCACATCCTCATACAATGCATAGTTGTATGTCCTAATCTTTTGTAGATTCTCCTCAAACTCGGTTGCATTATAACTCCAAGCTAAGCTCCAAATAAGTGGCTTAAGCATGTCCTTCCTGGCATGATTCTTCTTAAGGTTCTCAACAATGTGTTTGACACACATTCTGTGTTCCGCATATGGTAACTTAGTCTTAATAGCGCTAATTAGCCCCTGTCACAACAAATAAATGTGTCAAATATACAAACTGATTTACAAAGTACAACAAAGACAACAAATGATTTACCTTTGATCTGTCTGATATGAAGATAAACCTACGTCCATCTTCAAGAACCAAATCCCTCTTGATTTGTTGCACAAACCAAAGCCAGTTGTCTGCATTCTCTGTTTGTACCACAGCCCATGCTATTGGATAGATTTGGTTGTTTGCATCATGTCCCACAACAGTAAGTAATACCCCTTTGACAGCC
>OVBE01011975.1:0-13742 GCA_900406425.1 Iberis pinnata
TCCTGATATTTCGTTCCTGATTCGTGCGGCTCTGGATGTTGAGAAAAACTTGGTTAGAAACGCCTTCTTACAAGCATCCCAAGTTTCAACCGAATCAGTGGGAACATTCTTCTCCCACGAGTGTGCTTTTTCACCGAAAGAAACGGGAAAGAATCTGATTTTGAAGGCATCTTCAGACACACCATTAATCTTGACAGTGCTACACAACATATCGAAATTGTCCAAGTGGTCCAAAAGATCCTCCACTGGACAGCCATGGAACTTTTTGTTCTGAACCATGTTGATGAGACAGAACTTAATTTTGAAGGTTTTGTTGGCAATAAGAGGTGGACGAATGCCGGTGCGTTAGGCATGAGCTTTTGGTGCATCATTTGCACCAATGGTCCGACCACATTGTTGGTTGTTGTTGCCACCAACATTGTTGTCCTGATTTTTTTCATTCTAGTTATCCATCTCCAAGTTCAAACGTTGAATATGAGCAAGACACTCTTATTCTCTTCGTGTCTGAGCGTTTTGGCGTTCAAGTGTTATAATGTCCGCAACGATTGGAATAAGATTTGTAGGGCCTCTGCTTCTCAGGTTCATACACCTGAAGTGTACAAACAAAAGAAAGTAGAGAGATTAGCGAAATAAAAGAAACTGAGCTTAGTCCAAAACAAATTCATAGAATTAATGGTTAAAATCAATCCTGAAATGGCAACAACGCCAATTTGATAAACAAGATTTTGCAAACTCATCTATGCATATGTCTTAAGTATACTTGTGTCGATGTAATACTTAAGATTCAATCCATTTCAGATAATGTTTAACATACTAATCCTATTAGAATTGTATATAGTCTAAGCTAATAAGATTTGGATGATTTTGAAACACTCAAACATGCATAAATTAAAAAGTCAATAAAAAAGTCAACAATTCCAAAAGTCAATAACAATTAACAAAAGTCAACAGAAAATTAAGCTTGCAATTAACAAATAAAGGCTAAGCAAACGATAAAGGTTACTGATTCGGGTGATCAAAGGATATCGTGTGATGTTTAATACTAACAATTAAGCTAATTGTTGATCTAAGATTCCCATAATTAGACTTATCCCTTTTCATGGCACTCATCATTTTCTTAATCATGCAATTAAGACAATCTTTTGGATAATCACATAATTATGAAACATTAAGATGTAATCTATCTTAAACCACTAAATTAACTAACACATATCTCTTGGTTAGACCTCATCTAGCATGCAGTGATTAGTTCTGGCATTTAACTGAACACCTTTCGGACACTATTCATCTTATGGTCTAGATTCAATTGATCAAGTCAAATCTAGCACTAATATCATCTAATACATGAAGATTTACAAGTTCCAAATCCTAAACATCACATTCGATGACCTAATCCCCCTAATCTACCTAACAATTTGCTTATAAAAGAACTACTCACTAATCATTGAGAAAACACAAAATCCAAGACTAGAAATATGTTGAATCATGATTAGAAGTAGATTTAAGAAGAAGAAAATCAATCAAAAACAATAAATCAAACTCAAATAAGCATAAGATCAAAAAGTTTACAAAGTTGTTCTTAGAAAAATAAAGCTTAGTCTCTCCAAAATTAGGTTTAGAGCTTATATAGTAATCTAGAAAAGGCATTGGGTTAACCTAAAAACAGTTGGGTTAACCCAATTCAAAATGGGTTTAACCCATAAAGAGAAATTCAAATGTTGAATTTTCATACCAATACCAGGTCGCGTGTACCGGTTTAGCCAAACAGGTACACCATCACGATATTAGCGTCTGAAAACTGAGATTATATCATTCGGTTTGCACCTAGCTGGTACACGAACCCGATACTACTTTTTTCTCTTGTACCGGTTTGAATAAACCGATACATTAAACCACTACTCCTCTTCGGAACACTTTCTTCACTTGTACCGGTTTTTCCAAACTGGTACACCTCGTTTCCTCTTCTTCTTGAATCTTTTTTTTTTCCATTTTGATTCACGCTTTCGGTTTTCCCACTTCTAACCCCTAAGCAAATGAAATGCAATGCAAATGCATGCTAAACTAACCTATATGCACATGAATCTACTTAGAATAAATGCAAAAGAAGAGTTAAAATGCATTAAAAACATAATATATCCAACATAGAAACAGGAAGTGAACCACCTTTAACAGTAAAACCACAAACCCAAGAAAGTGACTTTTGATCGAAACCCCAGAGGTACCTAGAAGCAAACAACACCACCAACAAACAACAATCTGACTAGTCCAAAGGAGGAGCTAAACCGAACAGAACCAACTGAGGCCGGCAACACTCCACTAGATATGAAAGCCTACTCAATCTGAGACACAACCACACCACAACCAAGGAGAAACGAACAAAAGAAACCCATAAATGTTACCTTCCGACACCACAAGAACATGGAAGGAATGGAAACACACCAGATTAAAGATTCGTCCCAACCAAGCGGAGAGAGCACACAAGGCAAAAACCATAACGAAATTCATCGTATCTCTGAGACCATGTATACGATGGTGCAAAAGAAGCGAAAATCTAGATCTATTCGGACAGAAAACGCGCCAGAGGGGAAATAAAACTAAAGCAAAGGACGGGAGGGGACTGGCGCCGACCCTAGAAAGCGTCAGCCGCCAGCCCCAAACGGAAGCAGAAATTTGAAGTCGGCGGCTGTGAAGGTCTGAGATATAAGCTTAAAGAGAAGTTTCAATTCAAGTAACACATTCAATATGGTTATTTTTATAAGAATATTTCAATGAATATGCTTTGTTTCCAAATGATATTTTTATGAACCCTTCCACTTAAATTATTTATGTGACAAAAAACTATTTATCTTATTTTGTGTAAGATATCTTTTAAAATATTCTTTTTTGATAATTAATTTGGTTATATTTGTAAAGATATTTAAATATATTTTGTCAAAAATCGCAAAATTTTTTTTATTAAATTAAAATACCATTTGTTCCTCTCCCCCCATAAAAAAAAAATTCAAAAACACCTTTTTCGGTAAAAAATATCAAAAACATAGAAACATATTTTTTCTAAAAAAACGTGGAAACAGATTTTTGGCGGGAAAACACATTTTTGGTAAATTTTATATATAGATTTTTTGAAAAATTAAGAGTTGACATCTAGATATTACATCTATTTATTATTTTTATAATAAGAAATGATCAATATTTAAGTGTTGCATCCAAATACAACATCTAGATATGGAAAGAAACATGATATTTTTCCCATACTTTTCAAGCAATTAAAAAACAAAATACATAGATCATATAATTTTTTATTGAATTCGGTAAAATTTGTTTAGTCAATAATTGTCTCTTCTATTTTTATATGTTATCACCTATTTGAATAATTTATTTTGAAGTTAGTTTTTTTTCTTTTTTAGTATATATTCCACTATATATCTTTTTAAACATATGTGAATATTTTTTTTTTAAGTTTTAGAACCAGTTAAACAATGTTTTAAGAGGCCAAATAAATTAAAAATCTTTATAGAAACAAGAGAAAATACAATACCCAATTCAGTTTGAACTAATGATAAATGAACCACCTAAATAGAAGGTTAGAGAAATCTTTCCTCAAAATTCTTGCAAATAGTATGTCGTTGATATTTCGTTCAATGAGCATAGTCACGATAGTCGGAGGGATAGAGATGAAGCTAAGGAGACATGTGTTACTTTCTTTCCATACATGGTAAGTGAGCGAGTGACATACAAGGTGTGCAAGTGTAGATACTTCGCGATTAGTGATTCTTCTTAGCCACCGAAAGACCTCCTCCCAGTTTGAGAATTGTCAATTTTTGAAGCCAAGACGCCTTGGGAGTTCCCTCGAAACCTCCTTTGTGTAAATACATTTAGCGAATATATGAACTCTATTATCTTGTTGTCATGCACAAAGCAAACAAGTTGCATCAGTTGTCAAACCCCATTGCGACAATCTATCTCGAGTAGGAAGTTTGTTAAATTGAATTAGCCAAAAATTGAAAAGGTGTTTAGAAAAGTGGCCCTTAAACCAAATATATTTTTTCCAAGAGCAAAGGGTAGCTCGTGGCCGGACATATTCTCAAGTAAATAACGAGGAGAATATAGTTTTAGAAAAGCTTGGGTTAAATTCCAAAACAACTTATCTTCATCTGCTACGAAATTATTACATGGAAGACTCGCTACAATATAATGTAGTTGTCTAACGATCGGGTTTCTTGTACGCGAAGAAAGAGGATTGCCCTGAATTTTTCTTATTCTTTGTCTCGCCATTGCGTTTTCTGGGATTCCTACACATCTCGATCCTGAAAGCCTTAAATTGTCAAGGACATACTCATTATCAAACCATACATCGCTCAGTGCCCAATTTGTACTTAATAAATCTTTTGCGTAACAGTCTCAAGGCCAACATGGATTTCCAAAACCAAGAGCTTGACTTTTTAACTTCCCAAAAAGATGAGTCCTTCATACAACGTTTTTGGAACCTTAGCTCTCAAAGAATTTTTATTTGAAAAGAGAAACCAAATTAGTTTCAGATTTAAATATTAATTCCATATTTTGAAGTTTTTCAGGCTGAGACCTCCTTCCTTTTTAGGAAGGCAAATCTGACTCCACGCCACCTTGATTCTTCCTTACTTGGAAGTGTCACCCGTCAAAAGAAATATATGACAAAAAATCTTAACAGAGCGCAAACAAGTTTGAGGTAAGAGAAAAATTGAAAACCAAAACTTTAAAATTGTATAAATCACACCCTTAAGGAGTTGGAGTCTCCCTGTAAAGGATAAGAATCTTGTGCTCCAATGACTGAATTTTTCGGTTAATGAGTCTATTGAAGGCGATTATTCATTTTCCACAACTTTCTATGCATCAAAGGGACTCTCAAGTACGGAAACGGGAAGAAACCCTTTAAGAAACCAAATGCCTCCATATGTATCATATCATTTTCCTTGATGCCCACCAAATAAAGAGCCGATTTCTCCTTTTTCATCTCCAATCCTGAAAATATTTTAAAAGAGTCTAAACACACTAGAAAATTTGTTAGAGAAAATTGTGAACCATTGAAGAAAACCGTTCAATCATCTACAAATTTTAAGTGAGTAATACTCGAGTTTTTCGCTAATGGATGGTACCCTAGTAGACCGGTATCAAACGAAGATCTAAGAAGGTTAGCAAAAATTTTCATAGGAATGACAAAGAGATAAGGTGATACGAGTCACCTTGTCTAAGACCATTTTAACCTTTATATTATCCATGAAGGTCGCAATTGATGGATATCGAAAATGAATTTGTTGATATGCATTGTGAAATCCAATTGACAAAGGGGGATGGAAAATTTTCCTCTTGAAGAACTAAGATAATAAACTACCACTTTACCGAATCAAAATCCTTCCTCAGCCCCCTTTTAGAGATATTCTTGATGTTGAATCTGTGAACAAATTCGGAACTCAAAAAAACTTTTTATTATTAGTCTCCCCTTTATAAAGATAGATTGAGAGTTACTAATCATAGAAGTGAGGATTTTTTCATACGATTGGCCAAAAAAAAATTGATATGACATTGTAGATAACATAGCATAAAGAAATTGGTCTGAAGTTTGTCAGCTTCACCGTATTAGCCTTTTTCGGAATAAGAGTGATATAGGTACTATTGAGTTGCTTCAAATGCAACCCGAGGAGAAGAACTCACTAATTGTCGCGATAACCTCATCACCAATAAACGACTGCACACCTATGAGAAACTTTTTGTTGTAACCGTCGGCCCGGGAGATTTATTTTGTGGAAGATTAAACACGGCATCCTTAATCTATCTTGCCATAACCAGAGCGATGAGGTAAAGTTGCATTGAAGATGAACATTTAAACTTTGAAAGAGATCGAACTAATGATATATCTTCATCTGAAAGAGGCTCTTGGGCTTATCTATAAGTTGCTTGTAACAATTTATGCAATAATTTGCTACCTCATGCTTTGATTGAAACATGTTTATGTTGTCGTCTAGAAGGTAGTGAATTTGATTCCCTGACCGGCGAAAAGCAACTAATTTATGAACGAATGAGGTGTTGATGTCTCCATTTGCGCCAAGTAACATGCAACCTTTGAGCTAGGCTTTTCCAAGGAAGATCCACTTACAGTAAGATCTATTTCTACCTCGGCTAGATGAGTGAATGAGGTTGCTAATAGGTTGTTTTGGCACATATTGAGCTTCTCTGACGCTAATGCAGTTTTCTTTTCAATCCTTGAATATCTCTGTTTATGGAAACCTTTGATATGAGACTTTAAAAACATGAGCTTCTTTTCAAGTGAAAACATTGTCGTTCCATAGAATGTAGTGTCTCTTCAAACATATTCAATGGAGGGAAGAATAGCATCGTCTAATAACAGGAAGTTCGTGAAAACAAACTGTTTTTTCTAGGTACCAAGGGGTACCGAACATGGGCTATGGTCCAAGAAATCTGAAGCTATAAAATCGCAATAAGATAGAGGAAATTTGAGAAGTCATCCGTTGTTCACCAAACTCCGATCAGTCGATTAGATTTAACGGTTGATTGTTCCACCAAGTATACACATTTACTTTAGCCAGAAGGTCCTGCAGATGACAAGATAACAAAAAATTACGTAATTCAATCATACCCTTTATTACCTAAGAGGAGCCAACTGAGGAGTCAATGGGATCGAGTAATTGATTAAATCCGCGAGACAAAGCCATGGCTTGGTGTTGACTATAGGATTGGCCGAAAGTGTATACATATTTTCACATCATCACAGGCGATGGTAAGTCATTTACCGCATAGATGAAAGAGACAACAATTTTAAAATCCAAGTGAGGAAGTTGAACGATGCAAGCC
Organism: Iberis pinnata; assembly: GCA_900406425.1. NCBI lineage: Eukaryota > Viridiplantae > Streptophyta > Magnoliopsida > Brassicales > Brassicaceae > Iberis > Iberis pinnata. The sequence goes on from OVBE01011975.1 coordinate 6,847, forward strand.
ATCATTTGATTAGATTTCGAAATCACCGTGACAAAGACTGATGGCTTCCATACCACCCAAATCCGACCGAGAGTAGCATGCTCATAGTATCAAGATAACTTCCATGAGGGAAAATTTTACGTCATATACCTTTGGATCTTATGAATCTTAACTATGGTTTCTATTAAACTACCAAAAAAGGCATTAGATAGCCTAAGTCATTTCTAAAAGGGCTTCTTCGTATAGAAATATTGAAGCCGCGCACATTCCAACAAAAGATGTATATCATTGACATAATTAGTGGAATTTAGGGTCTTTGCCACGAGAAGTGTTTCCTAAGGGCATCTCTAAAGGGACATTTCAAATTTGAAGTGTGTGGTACTTCAAATTTGAAGTGTCATGTGTTTTCCTCCAAAGGCAACACTTCAAATTTGAAGTATCAAAAGTGTGTATTTTGCAATATGGCTCATATTTTTCACAATTAATTAACATCATACAATTTTATACATAATTATAAAACTTCCATCATGTAATTATAACATGCAATATTTTTTAATAAGACATTACATTATAATATAAAGACATAATTATTAGAAAGCATACCAATAACATCATAAAAAATTCAAATATCAAATTATTAATTAGCGTTATTCCCATATATGCTCGATCAATGAATTTTGAAGTGATAGATGAGTCTCTTTATTTCTTATCGCCAAATTACGAGATAGAAATTGTTAAAATAACATGTTCATTTGTTGTCATTTCTATAGTTGGCTCGTGTGCTAATTTTGCATATCGTATGAGTGCGTTGATATCACGTTCGTCATATATTATCATGTTGTGCATTATAATGCAAATTGTCATTATATCATGCAACACTTCTTTCTTCCAGTAACGTGACGATCCTGTTAAAATTGCAAACTTGGATTGTAGAACTCGAAAGGAAAGTTCAACATCTTTATGACATGCTTCTTGTCTTTCCGCCAACAATTTTTTTCTTTGGACCTTGTGGATTACTTATAGTTTGAACAATAGCTGACCATTTTAGATAAATGCCATCAGCTAAATAATGATCCATTGTATACTCTTTTCCCTGAATAATGTAATTAGCTGAAGGAGCAGTACCTTTAGAAAGCTTTGAAAATAAATTCGATGACTTCAAAAACATTAATGTCGTTGTTTCTCCCCGGCATACCAAAATAAGCATGTCATATACACATGTCGTAATCCGTAACTGCTTCAAGAATGATTGTGGGAGCTCCGCTATGACCGGAAAATTTTCCTGCCATGAAGTTGGACAATTTTTCCACTTCTAGTGCATACAATCTAAGCTACCCAACATTCCAGGAAATCCACGTTGCTGACCAATATTGAGAAGTCGGAAAACATCCTCTGAAGTAGGTGCCCTTAGATACAACTTTGAGAACAATTCAACAATGGCACGACAAAATCTTTTCATTCATTCAATAGCCATATATTCTCCTATCTTGATGTATTCGTCAGTGGCATCAGCGGGCATAGCGTACGCCAAAATCCTAAGAGCGGCATTTACTTTTTGCAAGGTTGATAAACCCATTCTACCAGTCACGAGATGGTGTTGACTAAAGTAGTTGTCATGTTGTTCAACATCATTATATGGAAAAAGCAAAAAAAGTTGTTCGTACAAGAACCAAAACTTAAAAAAATTTTCAAAATTGATCATGTGTGGAATTTGATGAAGGATATACCAAAGTTTACCAACAATGTCAAAGTAAGCATTCCGGATATGCATAATACTAGAAGCGGTGATATTGCTAGCTCTCCAACATCACAATCTCCAGGATTGTCTTCATCTCCAGGATCAAATTAATCACAGCGTCCGATTGGATCGAAGAACGCAAAACTCAAAAGAAAGATCCTTGAAGGTAATCATTCGAGTGTTGAAACTTTGGTCTCATCAAATGAAAAAATCCTTGACTTTTTAAAAGAAAGTGCAACAACAAGGAACAAGAATTATGAATTAACTCAATCACATTTGCAAAATCAAGCAAAAAAAAAAATTAGCGCTAAGAGAAATAGAAGCGGAAAATAAAATACTGTTAAGAAATTTAGACTCTATCAGTGATAGTAATACTCGTGAGTTTATTCGATCAGAGCAAACAAGAATCATACAAAAAAAGAAATCAAGAGCAATTTCAAGCTTCGGTTACACAAACCTTTTTCCGGCAGTATTTTGATGATTTTGGAGGTAGTGGATCAAATTTAGATGGTTATTAATTAGTTTTTTGTGATATTTTTATTTTGGTAAAATTTCTGTGTTATGTCATCTTTTTTATTGCTCTCTTTTGTATTAAATTGGGAAAAAAACCTTAAAAATACACGAACTCTTTAACTTTTGTCCATTTAATACACGAATTTGTTTCGTTTCCATATTAATTCACATACTTTCTTATGTTACCATTTTAAATCCCAAACAATTTAAAATCGTAATTTTCTCTCAATTCCGTTAGTCAATCTAACAGTTACATTAGTCAACCTTACAAAAAAAAATAGCAACGAACACATCATCTGGAAAAAAAATCTTCCCCACCAACCCTCGGGCTCTTCACCATTATTTGTTCTTCGCCGAAGAAATCATGGCTTTTCTGGGAATTTTTTGGACTTTTGATGCGTTCTACTTTTATTCTACTTCAATTTTGTTTCTTTTTCAGAAACCCTAACTCTTAAATTCCCCAAATTGGGTAGTATTTGCTTCAAATGTTACTTATATCTGAAATTACAAAATTCTTTCTTTGATTTGATTGGCAAGTGGATTATGTATCTTGTTATTGTAGACGATCGCCTTTATATGGGAAACTCAACGCCGCTTGAAGTTGTGGCTCTTGTTCTGGTGATAAGAACAATCCTCGAATATGGGAAAACATTGCAGTAAAGGGACAGTCTAAGAGTATTCTCAGGTTAGTTCTCATATGCTCTCGTGTTGATTACTTTTCTATTCTGCAAATTTTCACAGAAAAGAGTTCTAAAAACTTTTTTCTAGATTTTACTTCCGATTGGGATTTTTGTAATAGAGGTGTTGAAATGATTCAGAGATAAGAAATTCGAAAAGATGAAGAAGATGAAAAAAGAGGAAGAAGATGAAAAAGATGAAGAAGCTAAAAGAGACGAAGAAGATGCAGGCGGCAATGGGAGAGATTTTCTTATCTTTTTTCATTTTTTTGTTAACAATAAATTGACTAACGGATCTGTTAAATTGACTAACGGAAATTTGAGAAACTTACGATTTTAAATTTTTTGGAATTTAAAATGACAACCAATGAAAATATGAGAATTAATATGGCAACGAAACAAATTTGTGTATTAAACGGGCTAAATTAAAGAATTTGAATATTTTTCCCTATTAAATTTTCTTGATGTTTTTAACAAAAATATTAATGGTATGTGATATTTGTCATATTTTAATATTAGAAATTTAATTTAATACGTTTCTAAATATAAGATGCATAAATTATTATACATTTAAAATAAGTCATAAAAGTTTTGGTACCAAAATAATAATTATACAACTTAAAAATATTAAATAAATAAATCTAGGGACTAAAATATAATAAAAATGTGACATTTCAAATTTGAGGTGTGAAAAAGTAGACACTTCATATTTGAAGCGTGAGAAAGTAACACTTCAAATTTGAAGTTTTGAAGTGTCCCTTTGGAGGAGAAAAAACTTCGAATTTGAAGTTATAGAGTGTCCTTTGGAGATGCCCTAATCGATTCAATACTTTCTTAGCTTCCTTTGCACGAAGCTTTTTTCTTACGATAGATAACCGCTAAAAATTGACCGTACATTGGTGGATTACCTTCTTCATATGAGGATTATGCTTTATCATCCGAATTCGACAGAGAGGATTCATCATTGGTCGTATGAGCAAAGGAATGGTATGAAGATGAGAAACAAGCCGAAGCCTTTGATTTATGATTCTTGCGGTTTGTCTTAGATCTTGTCTTCTTGTTAGAACAGTGAACAGATCTGGATGAATCTTTCTTTTGCTCGATATCATTTTCACTTTCATACATAGAAAGGGACTCATTTGAGGAATTTATTTCTCAACCTTTTTCCAAACCTTTTCAACCTGACATTTCAGAGCATTTTGGGATCCCTTCTTATTTGAAGCATCTATGCCCGAAGCTTTAGTACACTCGGAAAGAGAGTGAGATGTAGAGTTGCATCAGACAAATATAATAAGGGCATTGGGATGCTTCTTGATAGGATGACCAACTTCCCTACAAATTTCACAAGTCATAGGCAACCAAGGGTTAAAGGCAAGAGGCCGTTTGATGTGGCCAGATTCAAATTTCATATTTATGGCCTCATGTAGGGTATTTTTTGGATCAATAACCACCAAGACTCAGGCAACTTCAAGGTTTTTCAATATAGTAGTGTTGGGATGAAGAGATATCCAATCACCAACTTGTGGGGCTATGAATTCTAAGCCTTCCTCCGAGTAATATTGAGGCGGGACATTTCGAAAATCTACCCACACTAGGGCTTTTTTAAGTTCTAGAACCACTGGTTCATAACTCGGTTTCTAATTTGCCACAAACATAGCTTGGTTCTCAATGTGCCACATTCCTTACGCGAGTACTCTTTTTTTAGTTATTGGGAAAGGAATTGTGATAAGGTAGGCCCTTTCTAGGAAAGTCGATATTGAGATATCACTTAAAGATTGCTTCAAATGCCGTTTACAGTTGCATGAAGAACACCTAGCGAGGGGGCTCTACCATGAAACTGACCTATAATGAATGTTCCCAACGATGTTAATTTCGAGTGATAACTTCATTTGGGATTTCCATGCAAGATTCACCTGAATCCAAAAAAAGGTTGGCCCCTTTTCTTCATTTGTTTTGGAGTTTTGGTTACTGCATCGAGCCAGGATTATGGTCCTTTAGGCGGCTTAGAGTGAGAATTAACTTATGAGTTGAAATCTGGGTCACCCACGGCAAACAGCGGCTGCATCGAAATTGAAGAGAAACTTTGGAAGCAGATGAAAATGAACCTTTCGGCACATCCAGAGATTGGGAAACTGTCACCTTAGAAGAAGGAGCCGAAACTCCAACTAAGGTGGCATAGGAAAGACGAAGATGGTGGTTAGCTAAGGAGAAGTGAGAAAAATATGGATGAGAAAAAGGGGGAAACTAATAAAATGCTTTTCTTGGCCATTATGGAGAACAAGACCGCCAGCAGAGACCAAGGCCATCGGAGGAACATGAAAAAAAAGATCTGGAGAAATTGAGAAAATCGCCTTGGTATCGTCTTTAGGAGAGAGAAACTAGCTGTTTATTTCACTATATTTCAATAATTATTTTTAATCTCTTTTTTCTTTTAATAAAATTTCCACAAGATCAAATAAAAAATAATAATAAATTTTCAAATTTAATTTAATATTTTTGTCAACCAAATTAAATTCAAATTTAACACACATCATAATTTAATACATTGGTTGTAAGATGCACACTTAAGAAAAATTAGTTTCAAACTATTCGTGTTGTTACTTTGTTAGATTCAAACCGACTCATAACTTGGTTCCTAATTCGCCACGAACATAGTTTGGTTCTCAATTTGCCACATTCTTTGTGCGAGTACTCTTTTCCTAGTTATCGGGAGGAATTTGATAAGGAATGTGCTTTATGAGAAAATTAATACCGAGATTTATCTGAAAAGATTGCTAATTATCTTAAACAATTTGATTAAACGATTGCTCCAAATGTGGTTTACCATGAATCTGACCTATAATGAAAGGTGCCCAACGATGTTGATTTCTAGTGATAACTTCATTTGGGATTTCTACACAAGATTCACCTAAATCCAAAAAAAGGGTTGGCCCCTTTTCTTCACTCGATTTGGAGTTTTGGTGACTGCATCGAGTCAAAATCTGGGTCATCCACGACAGAATATGGCTGCATCGAACTTAAAGACCATGTTGGGCTCAATCTAGATGCGATTTTGAAAACAAAGGAAAATGAACTTTTCGGCACGTCCCGAAATTGAGAAGTTGTCGCTTTAAAAAAAGGAGTTGAAACTCCGGCCGAGGCGGTAGAGGCGGGATGAAGACGATGGTTAGGTAAGGACAAGCGAGAAGAAAAAAATGGAGGAGAAAGAAAGAAAAAAAACTAAAAGGCGGATTTTTCTTAGCCATTTGAAAGAACAAGGCCGCCGACAGAGACGAATGTTATCGGAGGAACATAACGAAAGAAGATCTGGAAAAACTGAAAAAATCGCCTTGGAATCGTTTTTAGAAGAAAGAAACTACTAGTTTATTTCACCATATTTTAATAATTATCTTTTTAATCTCTTTTTTATTTTAATAAAATTTCCACAAGGTCAAATTAAAAAATAAAACTAATTTTTTAATTAAATTTAACGCATATCATAATTTAATACATCGGTTGCAATGTGCATAAAAGAAAAGTTTCAAAATATTGGTGTTGTTGCATTGTTAATTTCAAACAACGCATTTATCTTTCCCAACTCAACCGACCATAAACATGAAATGCGATACAATCGAACTGCTTCCAAAACGAAACAATCAAACTCAAACAAAACCGAACCAAACCAAAACAATAAACCAGTTCAAACTTTTATAATGTTAGTTCAACCAAAACCGCAAGTAAACAACAAACATAAATCCTCAGGTGTAGAATCGATGGATGATTTCATTTCCAATCGTAGCAATCTCCAAAATCCAGATTGGGATGAGCTTCTTTACCCTGACTTTTGGAAAATGGTGTAAGCCATCATAGTTATAGTTGCAATGGCTCCAACCACTGCTGCTCCAAGATACAATTTCGTGCACTTTCCTTCTTTCTTGGCTTGCTTTGGCTCAGTGTTTTCTTCTTGACAACACGAAACGCCACTTAATCCTTTGCAACATCCTCCTCCT
>OVBE01011976.1:0-13741 GCA_900406425.1 Iberis pinnata
ACTGTTCGACACGCAGAATCTGAATGCAAAGCTTGGCATCAAGCAAATAAGAAACCAAAAAGAATGGTGATAGTACAACATGAACAAGATATTATCTCTGAGAGATGCTTAATAGATGAATCATGGACACAAAATACACTCTTTAGTAGTTGTGGCTGGACGTGGATAAATTCCAACGGAGAGACTCAGTTGATGGGAGCAAAGAACCANATTTCGACAAAATTTTAGGTCATTCTGACTAATTTTCTCTAAAAATTTCCTTTTTCTATGTTAGAACAGTTACTAAAGATGAGACCTTGGCGAGACTCGAGAGTCTAATGGAGATAGCGGATAAGAGTGGGAAGACAACGAAAAATGCAACAAAACAGCTAGGAGTAGCACAAGTCGCAAACACGGAACTGGAAGGTGAGCTGAGGAGACCGAAATTCGAAGTGATCATTAGAGAAAAACAGCTGAAGCAGCCGTGGAAATCGAAATTCGCACTATCTTTCTGTTAGTTACAAAAAATTAGAGAGAATTCTAAATTTTCAGAAATCCGGGATTTCTGTGAGTCAAATATAAACAAGATTAGAGTACAAAAATAAATGCTAAATTGCGAGAATAAAAGGTTGCGAAAGAGATCAAAGTAGAAGTCTTATTCCAAATTCATAAGAGCGTTTAAACAGGTGGTAAGCCTTGGCTCCATGAGCTGTTGGTGAGTTTTGTAGTACAAATAACATAACACTAGGAACCTAGTTGAGTCGCAGCTCGCTAATAAAATCAAAAAATAACCCTAATGCTCTAAGTATGTTGGTGTGGAGAATTCAACGTGTCTGTGCCCCTTCTCTTCGTCTCTCTATATAAGCTTCAGGATTGCTCAATCTTCCTTTTTCGTCTTCTGTTTCTCCACGAAAATATTTCTTTTTTGGTTTATTCTTATGCGGAAATCTTCCTTGTATGGTTTCTTCCATTTCTTGTTGGCTTGCAGGACAAGCTTCGACCATCATTGTGTGTGGGCTCGATTCTTGGCTAGAGTCGTAAGTGGACTGTCACCGTGTTTTAGACCTTGTTGGGCCATTTTACGGTTTAGGAAATTTTTATGGTCCTCGNCGGCTTGCAGGACAAGCTTCGACCATCATTGTGTGTGGGCTCGATTCTTGGCTAGAGTCGTAAGTGGACTGTGACCGTGTTTTAGACCTTGTTGGGCCATTTTACGGTTTAGGAAATTTTTATGGTCCTCGTCGGAGAACAGAGCTTTAGTACGATGATACGATCGAGATTTCATGGAAAGACTATATCGATCGTATGCGTGAGATTACGTTGACGTTTAAGTTAGTCGTTTATCGTTTTATACGGACAATAAATATGAGTGTGTCCTTATGACCGTTCCAAAAAAATGATGATTTTAGTCGTATAATCACGATAATCTTGGAGTATTGGCAAACCATTATCGTTTTGTACGATTAATTCCATACGAGAAGATTTCGCGATTCTTCTACAAATCGTAAAAAATAATCGTATAGCTAAGGTGATGTCGGTGGTCAAAATGACCGGAACCGTTTATACGATTATTTCGAGACTTATGCGTATTTTACGATTTCTATTGCAGGATTTTAACGAAAGCACGAAATGATACAAAACGCATGACGAGATGTCTGTGAGATGATCAAATCGCCAACTGGCGAGCTGAACTATGTGCAGTTCAGCGAGCTAAACAAGTGTAGTTCAACTCACCAACTTGCGAGTTGGACATTGGTCGTTCAGCGTATATGTTCTCGTTTTGTCATTTAACATCATTCAGAACTAGAATGTTTGTCCAAAAGCTTTGATTTACTTGTTATCGTCTCAATATGCATTTGTCGAGTTTTTTCGTATTCCTCTAACGTCGGTTTCGAGTACGCTTGCTCGGATATTGTCATCGGATGTAAACGATTTATCTTTCCTCGTTAAAACCTTAATGATAGGAAAACCCGGTGGGACAAAACCTTCTTGATTAAGGAAAAAAGAGTACAAAGATAATTGTTTAACTATTTTCCGATTGTTATTCAGTTTATCTGGGGGTTGTGTTCGTTAACAGGGATCAGAGCGCTTTGACATTTGCACCGTCGATTGTGAGGTGTCAATTTTTTCGTAACCATTTTTGACCCCAATAGTTAGCCCCCAGCTCGCAAGAATCATTTGAATGTTCTTGTGAGGTATCAGGTTAGGTAAGTTAGGCGAAACTGATGGCTCAGAAATCCAAAGGTGAATAGTAAAAATTTCTCTATAAATTTGAGAAATTACCTTTTTAAACTTCACTCATTACTTTCAAGAAGTTCTCAAAGATACAAATTCCTTACTCTCTCTCAAACCTTTTACCTGTTTTCTCATTCTCATTATGATTACGAGTTCGAGAGCTACTACGAGTGCGCTTCCATCGATTTCCAGTTCTGACAGCCTGCGGGTTCAAGTCATAGACATGGTATCGAAGGTTGAATTTTTGAGACACTCGGTTGACCCAAAGGAGGCAGAAGTGTATTGGCACGCAACGTGCGGTCATTTTACAGGATTTTATGAGCGTGTCTTTATGACCGTTCCGGAAAATGATGATTTTAATCGTTTTGTCAAGATAATCTTGGAGTTTTGGCAAACCATTATCATTTTGCAGGATTAATTCCACACGATAAGATTTCGCGACTCTTCCGCAAATCGTAAGAAATAATTGCTTAGCTAAGGCGATGTCGGTGTTCGGAATGACCGAAACCGTTTATACGATTATTTCAGGATTTATGCAAGTTTTACGATTTCTATTGCAGGATTCTAACGGAGGCACGTAATGATAAAAAACAAGAGACAAGATGTATGTGAGACGATCAGCTCACCAATTGGCGAGCTGAACGTTGGTCGTTTAGCGTATATGTTCTCGTTTTTTCTGTTAACATCATTTGGAACTAGAATGTTCATATGGAAGCTTTGATTTACTTGTTATTGTCCCGATATGCATCCGTCAAGGTTTTTTATATTCCACAGACGTTGGTTTCGAGTACGCTTGCTCGGATATCGTCAGTGGATGTTAATGATTTATCTTGCCTCTTTAAAACCTTAGTGATAGGAAAACCCGGTGGGAAAAAACCTTCTCGACTAAGGGCAAAAAAGTACATAGATAATTGTTTATCTATTTGCCTATTGGTATTCAGTTTATCCGAGGCATGTGTTCCGTTAACAGGGATCGGAGTGTTTTGACGTTTGCACCGGCGATTGTGAGGCGTCGATTTTGCCGTAACCGTTTTTTGGACCCCAACAGCAGCCAGCTTCAATGCTCTCTCGTAACGGAAAATACATGAAGAGAATGTGATCACTAGAGAGTCCATTGAGGAGAAACGTGAACATGCCTCCTTATATAACTGAAACGGATGATGAATTTTCTTCACCGAAGAAGAAGAAGAATGGGAATATGCTTAAGAAGTTTGGAGTGATATTTAAGAAAACTCATATGTGATGATTAAAAAGAATCACCATTGTTATTATTGGTACATAAGTAAATGAATGTTGATTCTCCTAACAAAAACACACAACATAATCTTCTTCTTTGTTTGGTTGATGACAAGAGTAAATGAATGTTGTAGGAAGTAATAACAGATCCAGAAGCAAAGACATTAGAAAATACATTAACAAAACAGTTCATGAGATAAGACTTAGACAAAATTTTGGATTCGTTGAGTACAAAAGAGAAGCAAGTGATACGTTGGAGATTTGGATTAGAAGATGGGAGAATAAAGACATTACAATAGATTGGAAAGATGATGGGTGTGAGTAGAGAGAGTGAGACAGATTGAGTCTTCTGCTTTTAGAAAACTCAACAACAAGAAGAGAAACAATCATTAGCAGCAATATCTGGTTTCATAGTTATAAGCAAGTTTATCAATTTGTTTCAGGAATGTTTTTTGTGCATAGAACTCGAGTATAATCTTTAAGGAAACATATAAACTATGATACACATTGTAAAGATAGAATGATTAAAAGCAATATTGGTCTTGTCATTTCGATTGCAAAGAATTATCAAGGAGGTGGGATGAACATTGGTGTATCAAGCAAGTAGTGCGGAAGTCTATTGGGTTGTTTTACTAGTTTCACTATATTGTATAAATAAATTTAATTTTATTATATAACTAGATTCCTAGCGCGGACATGGAGAGAACTAAAAGAAAATTAAAAAAAAACTATTAAAATTTACAATTATAAATGTTTACTTGTCAAAATTGTTTCAGTTGGTTTTTTCTATTCATATGCCTAATTTCACCTTTTTCTATAAGATCAATGAATGTAGAGAATTATTATTATTAATTCAATTAATTTAATTTTATACGTATGATTTATTATTATTTTTGAATACTTTCATGTCACTCATACATATAGTAAATATTCATGTTATAAATTTTGTAATGATTTTTTTATTTTTGTTCATAATTTAAAAATTATATTTTATGTGTAAGGTTTAAACTAATCATTAGGTTATGTTTAGTTTTACATGGCTACTTAAAGATATTAGTCATATTAGATTTCATAAATTTATTTTTACATAAGTCATTGTTAAATTATTATAACAAATGTATATCATTGATTTTCAATAACAATAAATTGACTAGATTCCAAATTTCAATATATATATATATATATATATAAATATCTTTCTTGAATCTTATAAAGCTTTTATATAATTAAAAAAATATTTGTTTCGGTTAAAACAACTTTTTAATCGTGTGTTCATATAATTATTATGTGATATAAATTTATATAAATATAATGTAATTTTATATGAATAAATTTTTTATAATAAAATAAAATACTGAAAATTGTAATACTTGTATAATATAAATTTTCATAATTATATTAAACCGATTTGGATTATGTATATTTCTAAGATATAAAATATATAATTTGTTTAATATCGATTTTTATTTTATTTTATGTAAAACAATAGTTATAACCGATTAATAAGCACATCCATATTTAATATAAATTGAATAGTATAATATTTTATATTCATAGATTAATACCAAACAATATATAAGAATTAAAAACCTAATCTTCAAATATTACAACCAAATCATCACATAAACTAATATTATTAATTACTCAATAATCGCCACATATATACCATTTATAAATATTTTCGTTACTAAACCTAATTAATGTATTATATTTTAGTTATTAATATTATTCCATTACATATTAAATAAATTATTAATTATTTTTATGTTTAATTAAATTCTATCATTTTGATATTTATGCATATTTAAAATTTATATAACTAATATCGTAATACAAAATCATATGTAATATTTATATATAATCATTTATTTGTTATAAATATATAATTTTTGAAATTGTTTATTTTAATTTATCTCATAATAATAATTTAAATATTAATTATTTTCATTTTTTTATAATATTCTAATTTTAATATCCTAAACACATAACATAAATATAGATGAAATTTAATATTATTTATGTAAAAATAAGTTATTAAATAAATACATAAAAACAAAATAAATAAAGAAAATAATAGTAAATTATCTCGTGATTTTATATGATTACAAAAAAATATTTTTAAATACATTAAAAACAAAGAAACCAATTAGGACAAAAATATTAATTTATCTTGTGATAGTTATATATATCAAAATATTCATCAATTTGTATTATTTTTACAATATAAATACCCCATTGTACATCAATAATGTGTGCAATCCTACAAACAAGACTCATATTTTCGGGATTCATATCATTGTCAAACATACATTGTACAAAACAACCAATTACCAAGGTATTAATTATTTTTATTTATGTAATTGTAATAAAAATAATGTATATATATATATATATAAATTATATATATATATATATATATATAACGTTAGATTTCTATTATAACAAAACAATAATGATAGCTATATTTATATTTTATATTGAAACATAATATTCATATAAATTTTAAACAAAAATTTAGAGTGTTATACGATAACAATTTTGTTTCATAATAATTATAAAGTTTTAAATATATTGTTGATTATATTGGAATTTTGTAGTATATCAATTTATTTTGGAAGTCTAGTTTTTTTCAATAGTTGTATCTATATTTATATTATATAGTAAAATTGTATATCAAATGTGTTACATAATATATATTTTATGAATTGATTATAACACTCACACAAAATTTTATAAAAATATCTTATTAATATTATCCAAATATTTGTTATTTTATTAATATTTTACTATGCATGTTTATCAAACAAAATAGATCTCAAACCTACTAATATAGTTAATTTTCTGATATAATTATAATCATTAAATAAATTATACAAATTTATTAAAATATTTGAAAATAATTATCTAAGTAATAGTTGCTATCATTAAAAAAACTAAATTATTAAATTTGTAATAAAATTATCAAATCACAATACTAACCAATGAATTGTTATCTTATTTTATTTTTATTAACAAATTATACCACACAATTTAAATTAAACATTATTATGTATATACACGCGGAATCGTTTTACATGTTAATATATATATATATATATATATATATATATATTTAAAAGGATTTTTTTTTATAAATACACACACATTCTAAAGCGGATGCAATCTAATACGAATATTTTTAACAATTTTAGTAGTTTACATACTTAAATTATTTAAATTTTTTGATAATGTTAATAGGTTAGATAATATGAATACAATTATAATAACATATCATATATATTATAGTTATTGTATTTCTAATTTATTTTTAAAGATTATTAAAAATTCTCTATTAGATACAATATAATCGTATAAAGAAATAAAATATTTCAATAAATAATTCTTGACAAAGGATAAACGATTTTCATATAATATAGTATAATAGAGAATATATTTAAGATTAATTCAAATATATATATATATATATATAATTTTATAAATTGTAAATAAAAATTTGTTTTTAAAATAACATATTTTACACAACAAATGTCATACATTCAATTTAATATTAATAATTATTTGATATTTAATTCCATATGTTGGAGTTGTGAATAAGGATAAGTATTCCATACTTGCATAAATATATTTTGGAGTATCACGACTCTATTAATTTAATGCCATAATTTATTTTTATTAGGTTATTTATACATTTTATTTATATTAATTTTTATTTAAATTAAAAAAACAAATGAAAGCCTATATAAATATTTGGTTACTCTTGAACATTACTCATCAATTTCATCATAACATCATCCTTGTTTTCATCTTTTACACAATGACTACACAAAAAAAGCTACTCTTAATTCTTTACCCGAAAGATCTTTTTGTAAAGATTTCTTCACAATTGCATCTTCTTCTTTAACATCATTTTCTAATCTTAGTGTAGTTTCTAATTCTTTTAACAAAATATGTAAGGAACTATATGTTGTTTACCGACTTTCACTTCGTGAGATCCCTCTTTTTCCATGGTTTCAAAATCATACATGTTTTTTAAAATTCATGAAGAGATGTCGAAAGAATGGAAATTATGATGTCTTGTACCGCAAAGGACTTATCAAATATTTTATAGAGAAACAAAAACACAAAGGAATCAAATTGTTAGATGAAGCTGCAAGAAAAGAAAATCAAGAGGCCATATATATTTACGGTTTGATTCTAATATGTCTTGGAGAAGATACAAAACAAAAGGGTGCCAAGATCTTATTTTGTTTATTACAATTGTTGATGTCAACAACAATGAAGGGACTCGATAAAATTCGAAACAAGATTAGAGATCATATTTGGTGGCATGGTAAAACAATATTGAAACAACTAAAGGGATCATACATCCAAGAAATTTGCGAGTGCAACAGTTGCACCACGAAGTTTTTATCAATGAGTGGCGGTTGGCATCGTTACGAAGAGGACAACGACATGATGACTTCTTCGGCATGTGAAATATGTCTCTGGCAACATGAATTTCAAAATTTCTATGATAACATCGTGAATGATGAGTAGACAATTATCTTTCGTTATTGATGTTTTTTATTGTACTCTGCGATTGCTCATCGTTTCAAGTTTATTTTGATATTATATTAATACATATTAACTAAAAATATGCGATGATCACACTTAAAAATCGTATGCATTATAGTACAAAAAAAATAATGTTAGTGATTTTTATATAGATATTAGCATATAATAATTTGCCAAGAACCCTAGAGTTTGGATATAAGAATATGCAAATATCTTTTTAGTATTTTAAATTTTGAATGTGATTTATCAATAAAAACAAATCATTATATTGAAGGTCACAATTTTCCTCATTTTGTAATTCAAAAATATTATATAAATATGATCATAATTTTGATATCGTTTGATTATTATAATAAAGAGATTACATGGACCAAATACCGATCATGATAAAAACTAAAAAGATATCATTGTAAAATATATATTCTTAAAAAAATTCATTCTAAACAATGTTTAATTTGAAACATTATATTATATATTATTAAAGAATTTATGCAGAAATTATTAATAATAAAATAATTTATGTATTGTCTATTCAACTTACACAATATTATAACTCCAAGATTATTATCATCATATAAAAAGAGTATAAATTTTGTTGTTTTACAACGACAACATATCAGCTAGATTCCAAAATTCAATACCATATTTATATAATTACTTTATTGAATCACATATATATATATATATATATATATATATATATATATNACATATATATATATATATATATATATGAAACGAAACATGTATGATACAATGCATACAATTATTATTAAATATATAGTAATACAAAATTGTAAGGTTATTGAAATAATTTACATTAATTTTCATAATTTATCTATCCAAATATATTAAACATCTTTTCTGGAATATATAAATAATTATCAAAAATTATTAATATAGATAAGAGCAATTATATACAATAAGATATATTAAAAAACCAAATGTAGATTACAAAATCATATTATTAGAAATAAATCAATATCTATTGTAACAACCATATCAAGATAAATTAGTATAAGATATCATCTTATATTATTAATCAAATGCAAAAACTAGAAGATGTTAAAAAATTAGAAACACCGTAACATAATTATTCAGTAACGATATGGCATATCGACGTATTCACGTAAACCTACGCACACAAAAAAAAAATTTAAATCAATAAGAGGTGATGAAGTAGGAAAATCGAAAATGCACATTTTTAGTGTCATATTTTTACAAATATTTTGACAATATAAACTTTACAAATAATAACACATATAAATAAACAAAGTTAATAAATAAATAATTATATAATATAATATTTATGAACAATAAACAGATATATTATTTATTATATAAAAATTATAAATCATTATTTATTTTCAGAATTACCAATTTCGATTAAACCAGAAAATAAAAGAGTACACTTTTGGTGATAAAATTTCATAAACATCTAAACCTTATTATATAAACAATACATAAAATCAATAATTTTGTATTTTAATAATTATAAATATAAATAATGGTTATACAACAAGTTTATAATAAAAATACCTCGCAAAATTATTTGTATTCTAAAAAACCAAGTGGATTTAGGTGCATCCCAAAAATACTTTATTGTATATCCTATATTATTCACAAAAATATAATGTATTAATTAGTATACAATCAATCATTAATTAATAAATTACATATAAGAATTAAATAAATCCATTATACCAAAGTCCATAAATAGATAATTATATAATATAATATATATAAAACTAAAAAAATATATTATTTATATAGATAAACAACGTAAATTATTATATATTTTGAAAATTAACAGTTTCGATTAAACCAGAAAACCGAAGAATACAATTTATGGTGATAAAATTCAATAAATATTTAGACTTGGTTTCTATATAGTTATACAATATAATATATATATATATGGAAATTAAACAAATATATTATCTATATAGATCATAAATCATTATCTATTTTTAAAACTAACAGTTTCGGTTAAACCAAAAGAACGAAGAATATAATTGTTAACAATAAAATCTCATAAATATTTATACTTTGATTATATCAAATTATGTACTATAATATATATAAAATTTAATGAAATATATTATTTATATAGATAAATATGGTAAATAACTATCTTTTTAAAAAATAACAATTTCGGTTAAACCAAAAGATTAAAAATACAATGGTTGGTGATAAAATTACATAAATATTTTAACTTTGGTTCTATAATTAATTAAATTATATACTATAATATATAGAAAATTAAACAAATATATTATTTATATAGATAAATAGGGTAAATAACTATCTACTTTAAAAACTAATAATTTCGGTTAAACCAGAAGATTAAAGAATACAATTTTTGGTGATAAAATTCCATAAATATTTAGACTTTGGTTCTATAAACAATACATCAAAATTAATAATTTCATAGTTTAACAATCATAATAATTTTAAATTTAAACATTAATAATTTTGTTATTATAAACATAAATCATGATTATGCAATAAATTTATAATAAAAGTACCTTGTAGAATTATTTGTCTTCTCAAAAACCAAGCAGATTTAGGTGCATCCCAAACATAATTTTTCATATATCCTATATTATTAATAATTTCATAGTTTAACAATCATAATAATTTTAAATTTAAACATCAATAATTTTGTTATTATAAACATAAATCATGATTATGCAATAAATTTATAACAAAAGTACCTCGTAAAATTATTTGTCTTCTCAAAAATCAAGCGGATTTAATTGCATCCCAAACATATTTTTTTGTATATCCTATAGTATTCACGAAAATATAATAATAATATATTAATAGTATATAATTAATCATTAACCACTAAATTACATATATGAATTAATATCACCATTATACCAACAATATATATATATAAAATATCGAATTAATATTTTGTTAAGATATATATTAAAAGGGGTAAAATAACACAAATTTTAAATACATCATAAATTAAACGATAAAAATAAAAAATACATTTTATTAATATTACGATATAAATATAATATTTAAAATAACAATATATTAAATAATAGTATACCAATAATATCTGACTGCATGACAACCCGCACAAACCGTAAAGAAAATATCATATCGATAATGTTGAATAATGTAGTCACGTTGTCAAACGAATTTGAAAAAATACATATATAACAAACAAAAAACCAACAAATATCAGTTTAAAATAATATAACAAACAGAAAATCCATGTTCAATATGTACAGAAATATACCGAACATGTAGACAGATTCGCCAAATATCAATTAAAACTAAAAAAATATAAATTTAAGAAAAAATTACTAAATAGAAAATCATAAATATCACATTTAAATTGACATCGATATTAAATTTTTAGCATGATAATCGGAAGATGTAATCAAGGATGTCTACAACCATAAAATATAAAATTTAACAAATATAAATCTTTTAAAATCACATTTAAAATAATATTGATATTATACACAAAAACAGGTAACAATACTATTTATTTTTAAAAAATTTCAAAATAATATATACAGAAACAAGAAAATATAAGAGTTGCATTTGATATTAGAATTATCGCCATAATATAGATTAAGAAAAGAAGGACTTTGAATCCACATGTTCGTGGCAGGATTCCAAACGTATTGTGATAGAAAACCTACCGTTAAAATAATAATTTTTGATTAATTATAACTAATTAATAAAAAAAAAAATTAAATAAATCAACTGAGTTTATAGACGGATCTGTCAAACACAAAACATGNTTGTGATAGAAAACCTACCGTTAAAATAATAATTTTTTATTAATTATAACTAATTAATAAAAAAAATTAAATAAATCAACTGAGTTTATAGACGGATCTGTCAAACACAAAACATGGATTATACGAACGAATCATATTCCAATCACGATATTAGCACTATAGAAACATAAAAAATAAAATCGAATATTATATGAATAAGAAATAAAATTAGGATCGAGAACGTCTAACATAATATGCCAAAATTAGTCATAAACTAAATAATTCAAGCTACCATACAACCACATATTGAAATGAAGACCTCTAACGATCAATTGACAGGATCACATTATCAATTAGTGGTTGCATAACAACGAAAACTACATTCATATATGAAATTTCGATCACAACCATGCAAGAAATTCCCAATCCTAATAAAAAAGATTTGAAAAAAACAATACATAAAAAACCACACGAAAATAAAATAATACAAAACCTAAAAAACTGTAGAAAAATCGATGGTGATGTTGTGAAGAGTGATGATGTCTGTTTATAAGGTCACAACAGAATATTCTAGAAAGAATAATTTGTTAATATTCTAGTATATCTAAGATACATATTTATCCATATATAACGAAAATTAATAAGAAATATAATAATATAAGATTAACTTAATATATCCATATGGAATAAACTAACCAATCACAACACAATAATTTTTGAAAAAATCTCAAATAAACGTGGTCGCGACACGTAGGACAATTTACTTCCGATTTAATATATAAGATATGCTAAAACAATGTTTGAATTTTTTAAAAGTAATTTATTTAGCTTTATAACCTTGTGTATATATATATATGTTTAAAAATATATTGTATAAAATGTTTTATATAGGTACGAAATTTATCCGGTTTTATAATTTCTTTTATAAACTTGTATAAATAAGTTTAATATTATTATATAAAATTTAGAAAGCTAAAACAATGTTTATATTTTTAGAATAAATAATTTATCCAGCTTTATAACCTTGTGTACAAATAGGTTTAAATATATATATTATATAACTTTTTGAAAATAATTAATAAGTTTGAATTTTTATCAAACTAATTTATCTATCTTTATAACATTGTGTATAAAATAGTATAATTATATAACATTTTATAAGGCTAAATAAGTTAGAAGTTTATCAAATTTTATACCCTTACATATAAATAAGTTTAAATATATATATATATATATATATTATAACATTTAAAATTTTTTAAATGAGTTTGAAGTTTATCCAGCTTTAGATCCTTGTGTATAAAACATGTATAAATAGATTTATTTTATTTTATAACATTTTGAAAACTAAAAGAATGTTTAAATTTTTAGCAAACCAATATATTCAACTTTATAACCTTTTGTATAAATAAGTTTAAATATATATTATATGACATTTAAAAATGTTTAAATAGGTTTGAAGTTTATCCGCTTTTATAACCTTATGTATAAACATGTATAAATAACTTTACTTTTATTATATAATATTCCAAAAGCTAACAAAATGTTTTCAAATAACTTTACTTTTATTATATAATATTCCAAAAGCTAACAAAATGTTTTCAAAACTAATTTAACCAACTTTAAAACCTTGTGTATAAAATCTTATAAATAGGTTTAAGTGTATATTATATACTTGACTAGATAAAATAGATTATGATCTTTTTATATAGTGTTATACTCTTCTATTTAAAATTGTATAAACAAGGTTGAATGATAGATTATGATTTTTTATACAGTGTTATACTCTTCTATTTAAAATAGTATAAAAATGTTTAAACATGTTAATATAGATATATATATATATATATATTATAACATTTTAAAAAGTTTAAATATATTTAAATTTTTAGCAAACTAAGTTATCCAGTTTTATAACCATGTGAATAAAACAGTATAAATATGTTATATATATATATATATATAACATTTAAAAGGTTTAAATA
>OVBE01011977.1:0-13741 GCA_900406425.1 Iberis pinnata
AATAAAATGTATGTATCCACTTTATTGAATGAGAATTGATAATGCTATCGTGATGTATGTTGTCTTACGGTTACTTTAAAACTAACATATAGATTTGGGAACGAGATCTAACTCATATAGAGTTAATCATATAAGAAACAACTATTTATTTCCTACACTCACACATAAAAAATAAAAAAAAATTCTTTATCAAATTATTTAAATTATCAGTTAATTGCATTTAATTATTACAATATTATTTTAAAGCAATATTATTTTCATTAATTATATATTTATTTTAAAATTTTAGAAGTAAAAAATAAAACATAAATTAAATTAGAAAAAAGTATATTGATAAGAAACCAAAAACTACCAATCAAGATTTTGTAAAAACTAGAAAACAAAAAACTAAAAACCAAAAACAAAAACCAAAATCCAAAAACCAAAAACCAAAAACAAAAATCTAAAAACTATTATACAATTATATTTTGATGTGACTGAGTTAGTTTACATAGTTGCTGAGTTACATATCTTATTGTTGCTGAGTTTTCATTATGTTATGGTTGAATTTGTTTTCCATCGCAGCTAGGTTAATTGTATATATGGCTGATTTATATTTGTCTTTTTAGGATCAGATGTCTGCCTCTAAATATCAAACACGGGATTACTGAAACACCCTGACCCGGTTTTTCTTAATCCAAAACGGAAATTTCAAATCCGATCAGCCTTAACTGAACCTTATAGAGGTTTATATTTTTTTATCTAACCTAATTACACTCGTTTCTTTCCATACACCCGTACTAACAACAGCACATACTAATCCTTCCTTATACATTATACATTCTCATCCATGAATTAGCATATGTTAATAAACTATAATTAACTTAACGCGTACCTTGGAATAAAAGCAAGTTTGACTTACTATGGTGTCAACCTTTTGCTCAATCTCCATATTATTTAGTCACACAACCAACCATCTCCACATGACCAATAACAAAGAGAGATGGGTCGGATTATTGGTCCTCCAGCCATCAGTCTTGAACTCACACCTTGTGCGATCCGACCAGTTACAGTTCCACATTTCTTCTTATTTAGACCATTTTACCGCACCATTCATAACAACATGAATCTCCTTTCATATGAACTCTGATTCTGATTTCTTATGTCCAGAGGCTAAAAGAGTGAGCGTAGAATGACTCCACAAAATATCATCTATAAACGAACTTTTTAGACCATCCAAACATCACTTCCGGAAAAACCGGTCAAATATGAAAGTGTAGTTAACCATGCTAAAACAGTCCAGAAACCTCAACATATCTCCAATTCCAACCGTCCAATTCTTAATCCCACTGTTGCATATAAACTATGTATTTTCATGAATATCACCACAAAATTTCATCAGGATCAGACATGTTTTGATCCTCCAAACGTTATGTCAAAGTACTCAACTTAGAGCAGTTTACAGAATACAGATTTATAAAATAACTTATATGTTTTCTTGCGAAAGAAGAAACGAATGTCGTGAGCATATCAGAACTCCGATGACCTCGCCGTTTGTGTCTGTGGCCTCCTTGACATGTACTCTATCCATAACCATCAACGATGTAGCCTATTTTTCTTTGTGTTTGTCCCAAATACCTCCACTAAACTTCAACTCATAACTATTAACAATGTGTCTTTTTCTTCCTATCCACTATCTCCATATTTCTATCCAACAATGGTGGATTTACTTAGACTAGAACTTAAACCACCATTTCCTTTCTCTTATAATGTGATACACATCGATGGTTTCTTCAAATCTCTACAATTTTCTCCTCCTTCCCCTTTCATACGTAACATCCCTGCGTAAGCTATAATCTCTTTCTCTCTTCATCATTCATCTCCTTTTTCTTTTTTCTTAATATCTCCTTCCCTTAAGTAAAACTACTTCCTCCCCTGCTTCCATCGTAACTTTCCTATCTTTTCTTTCTCTTTTATTTTCTATAACTTCCCCTCAACGAAACTTCTCCTTTCTTTTCATTTTTTTTTTAATTAAAACCTTTCTTTCTGTCTTTCTTTCTCTCTCTTTTCCCTTTTAATTATATGCAAAACATTACAATTTAATTAATAAATGCTCCCTGTAAACCGTTTTCATTAAACTCAATCATTTCTACATTACAAATATTTACTCGGTTTATTCAATTTTACGGGATTTTTGGAACGCGAGTGTTACAAATCTCCCCCAGTTTGAATGAATTATTTCTTGAATTCAACAGTTTTTGGAACTTATTCATTTCTTTTCATAAATGTACACAATACTCACAATCCCGTTAGATCCTCTAGGATCATTTTCAGATAATCTTCATAATGATTTTATCCCACCATTAATATTACAGTCTGGCTCTCACTATTATTTTGACAATCACTCGCTCAACAAGTACGATTATCATCGGTAGCCATATCTTTAGCTCAGCATAACAATTCTATATCGGCACATCAACCTTAATTCATACACATTTTCCTTAGTTTGAAAACATAATTATTTTTGGTTACTCAAGGCGTCATTAAACATGTCAAGTCTCAGCAGGCTTTTCACTACCTCTAAATACTTAACATCTCAGACCCTTAGTAAAATAAATCAATCATCCAGTCGAGCCAACAATTTTCATGATTCTCATTTGGTAGAATGGTTCTTGATTGACGTAGATCAGTCACTTAATCAAGATATGGTGTCAGTAACCATTCTTTAATCAATTCAGTAAACTTGACCGCATAGGCATCTAGGTTGCCTAGATCATCTATCACTTAAGCCATTAGTTCAGCCATACTACCTTAACAGTTCAATAAGTTTAACTACATGATCATCTAGGTCGCCTAGATCAATCATCAATCAAACCATCAATATAGCTCAGTATGTTTGACTGCATGATCACCTAGGTCGCCTAGGTCAATCACCAATCAAATCTTCAGTAGGACACTTAATACCATGTCATGCATATGACACACAAGGCCAACAAACTACACACAATACCAACACTACGACACACAAGGCTAACAACACAGCACATAAAGCCAACAATACATCACACATTGCCAACAATACGGAACACACGACCAACAATATGGTACACAAGGCCAACAATACGGCACACAAGGCCAACAATACGGCACACACGGCCAACAATACAACACGCAAGGCCAACAGTACGACATGCACGGCCAACAATACAGCACACACGTCCAACAGTACGGCACATCATGCCAACAGTACGACACACACGGCCAACAGTATGGCACATACGGCCAACAATACAGCACACCAGGCCAACAGTATGGCACACACGGCCAACATTATGGCACATACAACCAACAATACGACACACAAGGCCAGAAGTACGGCACACACGGCCAACAGTATGGTACATACGACCAACAATATGGCACACAAGGCCAACAATACGGCACACATGGCCAACAGTACGACACACACAGCCAACAATATGGCACACAAGGCCAATAGTACAGCACACACTGCCAACAGTACAAATAAGTTCACTTAAGAACAACAGTGCAAACATATCGACAGTACGACTTGACTGCCCTGGTCGTCTAGGTTGCCTATATCGATCACCAGTCAAATCCACAGACTGACTAGACTACCCTGATCACCTGGATTCACCCAGATCGATCATCAGTCTAGCCACAGTACGACATTCAAGCCCAGTATCTCGGCACGTAAGGCCATCAGTCTGACTAGACTATCCTGATCATCCTGATCCACCAAGATCAATCACCAGTCTAGTCGCAGTACACACATCTAGTAAGAAAGACCATCAATACAGTCACAAGGAATCTCAGTACGATCACACAGGATCATCAGTATGATCATTACAATCATTAGCACGGTAATCAGCATGCATTACCTTAAGACTATCACGCAGATAAGTCAACAGTTAAGGTTAATGGCACTCACTTTTTCGAAAACACTTTTTCAGTTATCCTTAGTATATCTCTTAGCTCCCAAGAACATTTTCATATAATCATAAATCCCGCTTAATTCTTAAACCAATTTATACTATTCCAGTTTTATGATTTAACTCCCACCACAAAATTTAGTAATTTACTCTCATTCTAAATAGTTCAACAATTTTATCCTTAGTGGTTACCTACCACTACAATTCCAGTTACTTGCATGATCCACAATGATCATGTCCTTTCGTTCTAGCTTTGTCCTAGAACTATAATTGCTCTGATATCAATTTAAAACACCTTGACCCGGTTTTTCTTAATCTGAGACGGAAATTTCAAACCCGGTCAGCCTTAACTGAATCTTATAGTGGTTTATATTTTTATCTAACCCAATTACACTCGTTTCTTTTTATACACCCGTACTAACAACAGCACATACTAATCCTTTCTTATACAATATACATTCTCATCCATGAATTGGCATATGTAAATAAACTAGAATTAACTTAACGCGTACCTTGGAATAAAAGCAAGTTTGACTTACTATGGTGTCAACCTTTTGCTCAAGCTCCATTCCTTAACTACTTCGATCAACTATCTTTGCCACCTCTCCCTGTTATTTAGTCATACAACCAACCATCCCCAGATGACCAATAACAAAGAGAGATGGGTTGGATTATTGGTCCTCCAGCCATCAGTTCTGAACTCACACCTTGTGCGATCCGACTACTTACAGTGCCACATTTCTTCTTATTTAGACCATTTTACTGCACCATTAATAACAACATGAATCTCCTTTCATATGAACTCCGATTCTGATTTCTTATGTCCAAAAGTTAAAAGAGTGAGCCTAGAATGACTCCACAAAATATCATCCATAAACGAACTCTTTAGACCATCCAAACATCACTTCCGGCAAAACCGGTCAAATCTGAAACTGCAGTTAACCATGCTAAAACAGTCCGGAAACCTCAACATATCTCCAATTCCAACCGTCCAATTCTTAATCCCACTATTGCATATAAACTATGTATTTTCATGAATATCACCACAAAATTTCATCATGATCAGACATGTTTTGATCCTCCAAACGTTATGTCAAAGTACTCAACTTAGAGCATTTTACAGAATACAGATTTATAAAACATAACTTATCTGTTATCTTGCGAAAGAAGAAACGACTGCCGTGAGCATATCAGAACTCCGATGACCTTGCCGTTTCTGTCTATGG
The DNA here is from genome assembly GCA_900406425.1 of Iberis pinnata. Lineage (NCBI taxonomy): Eukaryota > Viridiplantae > Streptophyta > Magnoliopsida > Brassicales > Brassicaceae > Iberis > Iberis pinnata. The sequence continues at coordinate 5,159 of OVBE01011977.1, forward strand.
CCTCCTTGACATGTACTCTATCCATAGCCATCAACGATGTGGCCTATTATTCTTTGTGTTTGTCCCAAAGACCTCCAAAAAACTTCAACTCATAACTGTTAACAATGTGTCTTCTTCTTTTTCCTCTCCACTATCTCTATATTTCTATCCAACAATGGTGGATTTTCTTAGACCAGAACTTAAACCACCATTTCCTTTCTCTTATAATGTGATACACATCGATGGTTTCTTCAAATCTCTACAATTTTCTCCTTCTTCCCCTTTCATACGTAACATCCCTGCGTAAGCTGTAATCTCTTTCTCTCTTCATCATTCATCTCCTTTTTCTTCTTTCTTAATCTCTCATTCCCTTAAGTAAAACTACTTCTTCCCCTGCTTCCATCGTAACTTTCCTATCTTTTCTTTCTCCTTTAGTTTCTTTAAATTCCCCTCAACGAAACTCCTCATTTCTTTTTATTTTATTTTTTATTGAAACCTTTTCTTCTTTCTTTCTTTCTTTCTTTCTCTATCTTTTCCCTTTTAATTATATGCAAAACATTACACTTTAATTAATAAATGCTCCCTCTAAACCATTTTCATTAAACTCAACCATTTCTACATTTCAGATATTTATTCGGTTTATTCAATATCACGGGATTTTTGGAACGCAGGTATTATAATCACCCTCCAAGACTTTTAAGCGCTTCAAAGCTTAGAAAAAAAATCGTTAAATCACAATGTCCGTTTGGGAGACATCTCGGAAGTTAGAGAGAAAATAGGTACATCAATGTGGCAAGAACAGAAGGCGTTACATGTTGGAATCATTGCCAAGCTACCTGATAGCTCGATCGTGTGGTCTGCTAAGAAAGTACATTATCTATTTTGTAGACAGCTTCGCGTGAATAAGTTGGAGATTTCGAGTATCATTTATGATCAACCTATCAGGTTTGGATTAAACGAATTTGTTGAGATAACTGGGTTAAACACAAACTTACTGCCAACGGAAATTTTTGAACTTGAACCTGAGCAATACGAAGCTTTCTGGGATGAGTTGAATGTGCCCCGTGGGATGGGACCCAAGTTAGATGAATTGAGGAAATCATTAAGTGTCTGTCGGAAATGGACTCAAGAAAAGCGCAAATGGTTGGGCATGTTATTCATGCAAGCCATTGGTATTTATGCTCTGAGTACTAATTCTAGGATACCTTTAAAAACTGAAAAAATGGTATTCGACGATGATGCTATGATGGCATACCCATTGGGTCGTGTTGCATTTGAAGCTCTTGTTAATTATATTATGTTGTTGAGATCATATGGTAACTCATACACCGTCAATGGTTTAGTTCACGTGTTATTGGTTTGGGGGTACGAATCTGTCACTTGCTTTGGAGAGAATTATGGGAACAGGTTAAGAAACGATGAGATTCCACTTCTTTGATGGGCTGGAAGTCGTCCACGTGCAAATTTAGATTCTGCCATCTCTGATGAAATCAAAAATTTTGGCAAGATAATGTTTCAGACCGAGTTTCTAATAATTTGGTGATTGTGTTATGATGAGAGGTTTTGTATCTCCTGTTCAACGGCCGAGTTTTTATTCATTTTTTTTTATTATCTTGGTGACTGAGTTACGAGTTATTGATAGCTAGTTTTTATTTTTAATCGTGGCAGAGTTACGCGTTGGATATTTTTTATTTACTTGTTGGCTAAGTTTGTTTGAATTTGAAGGTTGAGTTATGTTTTAAGTTGTGCAGGTTCGCGTGAGGAATATGGTCATGAAGGAGTCTTTACAAGAGTTGTTTCCTTAATGGCCGGATGAAGATGAAGAAGACGACCCGCAACTTGTGAACTTGATAACAGACATACACGCATGCCGCTATGCTAGTGTTTTTTGGATGTGCACAATAAAAGAAGGAGGGACGATGATGTTCTGCCTGCGGTCGAGCAATGAACAAAGAAGCAAACGAAAGATAAGAAAAATAAAAGAAGCAATGCTGAAGTCTCGGGTGAGGCCGAGCTACCAACAAAGGATCAGAAGAAAGCTGTAAAACCGCTAATATAGGTGTGGAATCTGGGGCTCTTATGGAAAATTCTATGCGGGTGTTGGCTGAATCAATTATGGCGGGGTTCACAATCATGATTCCTCAAATTTTTAGAGAGCCAGTCTAGGTGGTTATGAAAGAACTGGCTTTACGTGAAAGTCCCATAAACAGTGATCACCTCTCAAAAACCCAACCACCCCCATCTTTAACATATCACTCGCTGCTTCATAATAGTCCACCCGCAGCTCAAACCCCTACAAAATATTTAGAGGAGAAACAGAGTGAGGTCGAGGATTATGTTGTGGCAAGAGCCAATGCTAGGGTTGAACCAAATTCGGAAGATAAAGTAGCCAAGACACATGAGGCAAAGAAGGATTTTCCCAATGTGGTTGTTGTTGTCGATGAGATCGTTGCTACTCCTCCTCCTAAGGGACCCGTTGATAGTCTAACCACAGCTAAGACCCCTGCAAAAGATTTAGAGGAGAAACAGAGTGAGGTCGAGGATTCGTTTGTGGCAAGAGGCGATGATAGGGTTGATCTAAATTCGGAAGATGAAGTGGCCAAGAAAATAAATTGAGGTTGGTCAAAATAAAAGCTGTTCGGGAGAAAATAGTTCACTTATCTCCTAACGGGTCAAGTATCTCCGAATGTGCTCATGAAGCACAAGGTTTTCCTCAAATTGAGCCAAATGGGATGACGTGCAGGAGGAAGGGTATTAATCCTTCTGTATCAATATATGATCCTCTAGTACCTGTTGAGCCGGCGCAATAGAAGGCACTCATGGACCACCTAAAGCAATTCGAGTATGGACCTTAAGAACATATGTTAATCACTCTATCATCATTCTATGCATAAACTGAGTTGTGTTTAATTGTATATGAAGGAACATAAGTCGGATAGTGAGGGTTTGTTCTTCAAAGTGCTTACTACTGTACGAAATGAGTGGGGAACAGATCAGCGCTTTAGATGGCTGTTTGATATTGTAAGTCTACTTTATGGCTCGGTTATTTAGTTAATGGCTGGGGTTTTTATGTAGGTGACTGAGTTATTTACTCTTCGATGACCGAGTTATTATATTTTACGCTTCTTTCTACAACATATTGCTTCGTATATTAGATTCCTCATTCGAAATTCCATGGAAGAGCCCACCCCACTCTGGAATGATCGCATTGGGTTTGTCGATAATTGGTTTCGAAATTCGTGGCAAAAACTCAATAATAATAATTTCGAAGCAAACCCGGATGCCTTCGAATTTTATGAACAGTATGAAATTTTAGTAAATGGCATGTTACCAGAAGACCTTCAGACAAAAACGAAGTGGTTTATAGATGTGGATCACTTGTACGGGGCGCAACAAGTTGGCACTGATCATTGGGTGGCGTATCACGTTCATCTGCAGGAGGGGAAGATTTATTGCTACGACACAATCATTGGACACGTAACACTAGAAAGTACGGCTAAAGTACCAATCTTTTCAACCGCTATTGCAGATGATTCCACGGATGCTGGACAAATATGTTCCACATGACAAACAAGAACCTACGGGGAATAAATTTTTTACCTTGCGATGGATGGATGTCAAACACGTTCCACAAAACCATATATCTAGTGATTATGGGGTGTTTACATTAAAGTTTATTGAATGTCTAGTGCTTGGTGTCATTGTTTATGGTATAAACGATACCAATGTTCAAGGTATTCAGGCGAAAATGGCGATAGACCTCTTTGTGGGCGGAGGATCCTATAAACCCCTCTTGAAATTCATTTCTTGAACCTAATCTTGTATTGGAACTGTTTGAATATATCTATAAAATGCACATATTTTACTTAAGAACTCTGAAATAATTGTTAAAATCGCAAGAAATTGGCTACGTATAAAATTTAACCTCATTCGGTCAAGTAAAAGAGGTAACTCAACCATACTCAAAAGCAACAATTTGCAATTGATATCTTACAAAACTACTATAACTCAGAAACAACAACAAAACCATTCAAAACATCAGTTCAACAAGAATGAATGAAACGATACAACCGATAATATAACTCAATCCAAATATTTTACATAACTCGGCCCATTAAAAGAATACATTTATACCAAACTGCTTATTGAAAACATAATCATTCGAATAAGTCAGTCGCATCATAGAATTAAGTCAGTTACATAGAAAACATAACCCAGGCTTGATATTCAAATAACTCAGCATTTAAGTTAATATAACTCAATTTATCATTAATATAACTCAGACTTGGCCCAAAAAAAATATATCTTAATACCAAACTGCTTATTGATAGTTATTCCAACACTCGAAGGTAGAACAAACGGACCAATGTCGCCGAGAAAGTCCCCGTACAAGTTCGATTTTCCATAGGCTTAGAAAACCTTGCAACTGTCGAGTATTAGAGACATAAACTGGTGGAGTATCGTGCGCCATTGTTTTCAAAGCTTTATTCGAGAACATGTAGCTCAACTGAATATGATGCCTCGACTCATTCAATACATAATCATCGAATACCAAATTTTCTACTACTTCGCATGTTGTTTTCCCATCTATACGCATAACTCTACATCCTCTACTGTCGGCGTCGAATATATATCTGTTTTTCTTAACCTAGTTACCGGAAACAATAAGTACTCGATCCATAAGCTCTCAGTGTGAGATGAAGAAGATAAATGGAGAAGTTGATTACCGAAGAAGAATCGGTAAGACTATATACAATGCAAAAAAAATTCAACACCCTCTCTCTCAAATTTAACCTTCCACGTCATCATCCACAATGGATGATGACATGGAAAAAAGATAAGTCAACCGCAATACCAACACATAACCCAGTCCAAGTAAATCAGCCATCAAATGCAACGTAAGTCAGTCGCAAGGTGAATGCTATTCTAGTAATTAATCTTTCTCAAATTAATCATTCGTAATATACTGGGAAACGATAAGTCAGCCCTTTCGTCAACTAAATCAGCGTTCACATGAATGTTATTCTAGTAATTAATCTTTCGCTAGTAGGTCAGTCGTAAACACGATGAGTTGAACGTTAATCCAGCTCTTTACGGCTGAGCATAGGTATCTCAACCGTATTAACATCCAATAAGTCAGTTTCATTAAATCAGCATGCAAAACATAACTCAGCCATCTCTAACTATAACTCAGTACAATTTTCAACAAGTCACCACGCCGAAGTATAAGTCAATTGTAACTGGAGTACATAAGTCAGCCATATTTTCATATGTCAGCCATACCGTAGGTTGACTTATGACCGTAAGTCAGCTTTTTAAAAATAAATCAGCCAGTTTTTGTAAGTAAGTCGTCACAAGCGGGTGACTTATGCCTGTAAGTCAGCTAATATCTCTTAACTCTGCCAGCTTTTGTAAGTAAGTCATCACGAGCGGGTGACTTATGCCCGTAAGTCAGCTAATTTCTCTTAACTCAGCCGGTTTCAGTAACTCAGCTGCAACGTAACCATAAGTCGTCTCATTAATACACGTCATCGAATTTCTACGTGGCGAATGACATTCCTGTAAATATGTTTTTTTGTCACAACGTAATAGAAGGGTACGCTGGGCATTTAAAAAATGCGAGTAATAAAAAAACATTTGTATGGTTCTAGTCATTTGTAGTAAAATGTATGGTAGTTAAGCTAACTTCCCTAAAGTAAATTCACACATATTACAAAAATCACCAATTTTCATATAATTTTTATGTTTATATAAAAACATCGTTAAACAAAACTAATTCAACCAATAGAAAACATACTATAGAATATAAATAGTCATATATATTATATACATTTACTTCTGTATAGAAACTTAAAAACATCATTAAAAATAAATCTTATAACAATACTTAATATGTAACCGAGGGAGTAAATCATAAGTCTTCTTTTTTATAAGTAAATTTAATTTAATAATAATTAAAGGCTTGGTACAAGATTTGAATCATGAAAGAGGTTAAAAATCTCTCTCTCTACAAACTTCTGAGTGCTCTCTTCATCGTCTTTGCTGTGTTTTTTTGTTGCCGGCGTCCGGCACTAGGCTGCGCCGAGCATGTTCGGTAGTTTTTCCTTTCTTTTTTTGGTATGGCAATGATAACTCTTACTTGCTTTCTCATTTTCTCCACTCGATACTTCTTTCATCCCACCTCGAGTTCCTTCATACGCTGAAGATGCATCTCCCCTCCTCCGAAGTGTCGGCTTAGAGCTTGATCAGGTGGAGAATATTGTCGGCATACTATTCTGTGGCGAAACAGTTGGCTCATTTTTCAGATTTGGAGCACAAACGCATTATTCCCCGACGGCAGCAGTGGCTTCAAATCGGCGATGGCGTTCGAAACACGGCGGCATGATCGGGGTCTTCATAGCTTGCAAGATCCTGATCCTTAATTAGGGATATGATATTCAACAATTTGGCTGCTGGTTTCATCTATCGAGAGATCTTTGGTTCTATGGACCCACCGATGTTGGTTACAACCCTCTAGGGCCTCTCGGCGGTGTTCTGATGGTTGTTATTGGAGAGGAGGATGTGTGGAAGCTTCTGGACAATCTGACACACCTGGGCTTTGGGATGGGCCGATTTCCACTTATTGGCGAGCCCACTCCTACTTTTGTCAAGCCCGTTAATTTTTTTTAGTTTGTATCATCTGTAATTATTGTATTTTTCTTCTACCTTTTCTCGTTGACATATTAGTTAGGTTGAATTCTAGGGATAAAAAATGGTATGTGCATCTGGCACAAATTTCTCATTTCAGTTTTGGCTGATTAAATGGGATGGAGGTCAGAATTATCCTAGATATAGGATTAGTTTTAGCAATCCTGATTGTGGGATTAGATAAACTCCAAAAATGAGTGTTGTTCACCCTTCGTAGGTCAGTCACTCGGTTTTGGGTCAATATATTCTTCTTGTGGGATTGCATGTATCCCATGTGGTTTTATTTCTTTAATCTAATATAGCTAATTTTCGGGAAAAAAAAGGTACAAGATTTGAATCTTGAAAATAGCTACAAATAGCCTATTTTCCTAGAGGGTCCAAAAATATATATATTTTTAAAAAAACTCATAGGAACAAAGAATTTTCCTAAAGAAAACAAAAACCACTCTACCATAAATTCTAGGGCCCAAGTCAACTATAAAACTTTTGAAAACCAAAATCAGCAAAACCCATCTAGAAGACAGGCCCAACTGAGTAGAAGCCAGAGAAAGACCTAATCTAACGCTGCCAAACTTCAATACATGACGTCGGGAGCCGCGAGACAAAACAAGATCGTCGGCCTAGACACACAAAAGCTCCGGCCAAACTGTCATTTGAGGTCCCGCTGTGCTGTTAACCTCCGAGCTACTTTCGTCAACATGGACCGGGAACAACGCGCGGGAAGAGAGTAAATCGTCGATCCAGGCTCTCCTACCCTGCGACCCAACCGTGAGAGGCCATATCGAGGAAACGATGTCTCGCCATTGTGCAACGCACCAGAATGTATGCAGGAGCTTATGAGCAGGTGGGAAACGGTCACCGTTGTGAAAGCTTCGTGGTAGCGACGTAGAGAAGAACCTTTCTCTGTTACCGTCGTCATTTCGTGATGCTATGGAGATGGAAGAGAACCCATCGACGAGTCCAAAAAGAACCAGATTTGTGAATTACCGAAGACCAGAAACAGGAAAAAAACAAACTCTAGTGCTGCCGCAAGTAAGAGGATAACGTCACTTACCTTGGAGCTACTAGATTTTCGCTGAACGCGGCAAGGCGCTTCCACGACAAGATCTTCAAATAAAAAAAGCAGCCGAGATCTACAGTAAAGTGGTGCGGCTAGTGACAGCAAAGGCAACACCAATGGTTAGCCAGAGCTACCACCGATGTCGAAAGAAACACAGTGCACGAGAGACATTCAAAAGAAAATGTGTGGCTACTTCCTTCTCCAACTCACGAGAATCTCCTAGATCTCATATATGAGATCTTAGAGAAAATAGTGAGGAGGAGAGAGAAAGTTATATTGGTCTGCAACCAGTAAATCATAACTCATACATGTATTATTCAGATAAATGCACAAAAAGTTTGGCATGCATGGAAAATGTGTCGTCGCAACGCTAATATATGTGTGTTCTTTGTTTACTACTTTCTCTGTTCCTAAATAGATGATGTTTTGGAGTTTTTACGTAGATTAAATATTTTTTAATTTATGCATTTTTTTGTAAGTGTTTTCTACCTAAAGCATCACCTATTTTGGAACAAAAGCAAAACTCTAAAACATCATCTATTTAGGAGAAGAGGGAGTATATACTCTACTTTTTCGTAAATGAATTAACAATTTAACATATGTCATAAAATTGCAAAAGTAACGTTATATGATTGTCTATTTTTTTCTTTTCATAAACTCTTTTCGTTTCTTTTTGTTTGCTGATGACTCTGAATTTTCACGGTTTTTACTTAACAATTAGCATCAATTCTGAGGTCTAAAAAAGCGTGCATACATCACATTTATGGTTGATTTCACTAAGTTTAGTTTTTTTTAGCACATTTGCATTAGAATTTGCATATGCACGCATTTTGGAAGTTTTTCAGGACTTTCAGGTA
>OVBE01011978.1:0-13741 GCA_900406425.1 Iberis pinnata
CATCCAAAGTGTTTGAAGCATTTTTCTGTTTTATGCATTTTCACTTTCGTTGCACTTTGGACCCTTAGCACCCAAACCCCTTTTTAACATCAGTTTGACTTTAAAGAATCCAACACATTCTCACTACTTAGTGCATTCCCATTATGGATTGACATTAAAAACCCATCCATACTACAACGATNCCAAAATACCTACTATCACTATCCAATGTCAGCTATTCTCTATCAAGAAACTGAATGAAGACAATCCAAAGAATGGGTACTTAAGAAGTGAAGCAGTTGAAGATGGATTGGGAAAGGACCCAACATAGTTTGGAATGCACCATGAAGCTTTCAAGCTTATTAAGGAACCATATAAATGAGTTTCTGTGGAGTTAAAGGAATTCAGAGCATTGGTAATGTCAAAAGCTGAAGACAATCTGAAGGATCCAGGAAAAGGAAGTCTAGAGTTCAAACCTCAACCTGAACGTGTACCACCTCAGAAACTACCTACCGACACCCCAATTTCTGAAAAATATTTGGAACGTCATGCCCGAAGCTTGGAAATTAAAAATGGAGACCAAGTGTTTTTTCTTAACAAAAGGTTCTGGTATTATCTGGGAAATGTGGATCCACTATGTTCCAAGAGCTTCATGATCAAGGAAATACTAGCTGGTGAAGATATCATACTTGTTGTGGAAGTTGATGAAAAACCAAGGCTGAACTATAAGGTTGATCAGAACAATGACAAAAGAGTTTTCTCGGAAAAGACCTTGGTTCTCTTTGGAGAGCCGTCTCGGGGTCATTAATCTTAAAAACAGGAAGTCAAGCTTAGTAACTTAAAACAAGCTCACTTGGGAGGAAGTACCATGTCTATCTATGTATATATTTAAATTTCAATGCTTTTTAATTTCAGTACTTGATTTAATGCATTTTAGTTCTCAATTTGTTTTGGTGTTTTAGTTACTTATGGGATAAGTTTCGAGAATCTTGTAAAGAGAAGGAAAAATGGGATATGGACCAGCTGGAAGTTTTAATTACCCGACCCAATCAGAAGGTCTGAACAATCTGCAACAAACACAATTGTGATCAAGCCACTTTTTGGAATGATTGATCCACTTTTCTTTACCCGAGATTGAGCCATTCTCGATAAGTGCTCGAGACGCAACAACATTGGATCGATCCACTTCATTTGGATTGATCCACTTTCAATATTATGATCGAGCCAACTTCATGGGCTCGATGAAAACTCGAGCCACCTTCAAATATATGATCGATCCACTTCATTTGGATCGATCCATTTTCATCCTATGATCGAGCCGAGATACATGGATCGATCCAAAAAGATAAGCCCGAGATCGAGCCAATGGATAGATCCATTTTGATAAGTTTCAAAACGTGATCGAGCCACACCTTCATGCTGTGATTGATCCAAATACTCTGACCATGGCCGAGCCACTTCTAAAGGTTTCGATCGAACCGAACAAAGGGACCTTCAAGCCAAGCAAGTCCATTCGAGCCATTTGGAGTATGATTGATATCGAGCCAAGCTTCTCACAAGCTTCACCCACTTGCCCGCTTGCCCACTAACCTTCCTTTACCCCATGGACAAAAGATCACCTCCACTCCGTCACTTCTCTTACACACCCACACCCCATCACACCAATGTCTCCTCTTTAATCCTCCTCCACAAGCACTATCTTTACTCCTCCACCACAAATATCCACTCACCACACTTCACCACCACCTGTCAAAATCGAACCATGGTTCTATATTAAGGGAGTACCTCTTACTCTTTCTCTCATTAATTTCAAAACCTTCAAAACTTGCACAACATTTTCCCTAAAAACGTTTTTCTCTTAGGCATTTTCACTAGAAACATTTGCTCTTCCAAGGACTTTCAACAAGGCTCTAAGTACTTTCAAAAATCAGTTTCATCTCTTACCTTTTTCGATTTTCATCTCCAACCTTTCTTATCGGTTTCAACGTTATTTTTGCAAAAATTGGTTTAGTTCCTTCATAAACAAAAACGTTCTCTATAGAATCGATCTTAGCACTTGAAAATCGATTAGGGTTAAGTGATAAGGTAATGATTGAAACATGAGTTGAACTTGATGATGGCCTAAGCAACTTACAAGTCCAATCCGTTTTTGTGAATATACATTTGATACTAGTTGAACTCCTTAGGCGTTTTGAAAGGTACTCATGCACCTTCGTTTGTATGTTGTTTTTTCAGGATTAAACATGTCTCAACCATCGCGAGGAAGAATCCTAAGAAGGCAACGCAGAGAGCGAGCATCCTTTAGAGCTACAGAGGAGGAGCCTGCGATTTCTCCAGAGTTTTCATCAAGTGCCCCCAATTCTCTCAAGAAAGCAGCTTCGTGGGCATGAGATTGCTGAACGGTTGTAACAAACAAGGTGATAGAATGTCCCTTGATGAAATAACACTCCTTGAGGACTTGATGGAAGAAATGGCTTGTGAAAGTGCTGAATAGATTAGATGGATTGATAGGAACACACAAAGGCTGCGGAAAGGCCTTTGATAGACCTGAGTCTCCTTGATATTATGCACCAGAAGGTTGTAGAAAGGGATATGACACCCTAGCTACTGAGCCAGCAAGAGAGAAGAGAGGAAAACTAAATCTTTACTAAAATGAAGGCTGAAAACAAAATTATGTCTCACAAAGGAAATATAAAGGCAACAAAGATAACTCTTCACATTCTAGGACTTAGAAAACATAAGAGACATAAATATTAAGTTTGAACAGATTTGAAATTAAAATAAGGCTCGATTTTGTGAGTCTTGAGCCTTGGTCTTCTAGATCAAATACTTAGGCAATTACGGAGCATGCACCTTGCATCATTAAAAACTAAACCAAGAAAACCCAATGGGACAAAATCTAGTTTGGGAAAAAGAGTACAAGAATGCACACTCACCTAAAGTATTGATCATCTTGAGCGTGTTGCATCTGAATTGTTGTTGTATGAATTGTTGAGCTCAAGTCTTTCAATTGATCTTCGATCTTCCAAAAAGTGAGTTGTAGCATTCCAGCAAGCTTCTTGGTTCTTGATCTTGTTATAAATCCATAATGAGTTTCCAAAGTCTCTTCTTCCACAAGCTTAATCTTAGCTACAAGTTCAACTACATGTTGGTCCCAATGCTCCTTGTTTAGCTCTTTGTTTGAGGTTAGCCAGAATTGTATCAGACTCCCTCTCTTGAAAAAGATTTGTCCTCAAATCTGTTTTTCCTCAAGAAAAGGCGCGAAATGAATATTATTGATTCTGGAACTCAAACTACAGTTACATGGATGTTCTTGTTGATAAGAATGGTCTTGGATGCTCCTTGTTAACTCAAATGGTCCATTGTAGTCATTTAAGCTGTTTTGTAACACAATATGATCTTGACCATTGTTAACTTCTAAATTATCATTATAGATGATGCCTGGCTTCCATATGAAGTTCTGGAACAAATGTTGAACGCCCCAATACATGGTAAAAGAAACCTTCTTGCTTAGACTCAAAATTATCTGATTTAAGCAACTGAATGATCAAATTGTTTGGAGCATGTTCTGTTTTGGTTCTTGAACATTCTGGTTTCCTTAGAGGTTATTCTTGCTGCTCCAAGGAGGTGTTGGACGTCTCGTAGCCAAATAAAACTTATTACAAGTTGACCAAGTTGTGAATTTTACTTTGTCTATAAGTATAGGTTGTCCAAAGCTAACTTCAGTCCCAACACTGTCCAGGGGGTTATTGTCTTTTCTATCATAATTTTTTTGTTTTAGTTCTAATCCCATAATGCTATAACCTGCTCCAAAAGAAAGCAAGTTAGTTTCAGGTCTCTTTTGAAGGGTTAAGAACTTATCTCGATGAGGTGAAGGTTTGGTAAGGCATGATGCATCACCTGGATATTCTCTAATTAGACAAGATGCAATCACTCCAATCCATGGTTGCTGGTTGATAATGCTTTCCATGAATGCAACCTAAAGTTCCTGGAAAATAGAAAACAATCAAAGTAAATTGTTTCTATATTGCTTAAGAACAGAGTGGAAGTGTTGTGGCCTTGTCCACTAAAATCTTGATACTTGTTCTCCTTGAATGACTTGAAAACTACATCATCTTTTGTTGTACTTGATTGCAGAATCTCTATTAGCATTTCCTTATTCCACGATGATTCTCCTATGAAAAATTCAATATGCTCCGGTTCTTGATTCACATTCTGCTCAAGAAAATCCATTGGCTTCATAGGTGATGTTTCTTGATCCATAGTGTTCTCTTTAGTTCCTGAAACTTGTTCAAGCTCTTTGGCAGTAGTAAAATGTTTTACAAAAGCATTGAAATAATCATAAGTAGATAAAATATGATAAAAAAACTAAGCTTTTCGTTAAGCCTTGTGGAGGCTTTGCTTGCTGTTTATGCAAAGGGACTTGGTTATGTTCTCTTTGTTTCTGATATGTTTCTTTAGCCCAAGGGTTGTGAGAGTTTAACCATTGAGAAACAATTTCAATGGATCTCTTATGCTTCTCATCTCGTTTGCTTTTACTCCTTGAGGATCAAAGTCTTTTTTGCTTAAATGCATCTAGTTTTCTGTCAAACATATGCTCCATACTTGTGATGAAATCTTTTGAAAACTTCTGATCCATGTGACTAAGCCTGCTCATTAGGTCTTCAAATGTTTCCATTTGTTCCTAAAAATAATCAAATAAAGAATTCACTAGCAACTAACCCATAGATAACATATAAACCAATATAGATTAAATTTAGAATAACAAGAACACAAGTGATCAAAACATATTCTGATTTAAGCAAGACATATCATGTAGTGTTCTTTTAGTAAACGAAATTTAGCATTCAACCAACACATTTCAGACTCTAATAAACCACCAAACTGTTAGAATTTCAGATTATCAAGAAGTGAATAAGTGAAGAATGAAGAACCAAAATGATATGAACATAAGGTAGCCAAGAATGATTAAGTGAGAATATAGTAACCAGAATAGCTTAGTATTAGAGAATGAGTCTTGGGTAACTAGAATGTAGTATATGAGTAACTAAAATGGAAGAATAAGCTTAGTAACTAGAATGTGAGAGTAGGATCCAAAATTGTAAGTGAGAGTAGAGAGAGTTTGTATCAAGATAGAAAGTATTGTGAAGAGAGAGAGATGAACTCTCCTTGATCTTTCTTAGAGGTTTACATGAGTTTAAATAAACAAATACAGAGCCCTTGCATGGCCTTGCATGGCTTAGAGAACATAAAAAGTATAAAGAATAAAGTATATAGCACATTTAATGCTTCAAAACGCTCATCCTCTTTATGCATATATCTCTTTTCTCATAACTCCAATTTAAATATCTTATATCCTTTGGAAAGATAATTTCAAGGCCCACAACTTTTCCGAAGAACGCAAACCCAAATTCGTACCAGATTTACTAGTAAACTTCTAATCTTTGAATGACAGTTATTCTGGCCGAAATTAACTTGAATCATTGATCTTCATTGTTCAATAATGTGTATATTTTGGCTTGATTATGCACCTTTGATAATAATAAGCTCTTCATCTCAATACGCCACCTCAATCTTAACTCAATGGGATTTGGTTAAGTTTGGAACCAAGAAGATTTACCTCATTAAAAACCTTGGTGAAGAAAACCTTATGGGACAAAACTTCACTAAGGGAAAAAGAGTATAGATCCTCACGGTTAGAGGATTCTTCAACAATGTCCTTTGTTGTTTTTGAACTTTTCACTTACCCTTAGATTCATTAGTGAGTCTTCTTGCTAATTTTTCAAAGATATACAAGACTCTTTCAAGTGAAAGACAACTTCTTGAGTTATTACCCCAAACTCTAAAACCGCCAGATTCTGCCTTTGCAAAACATATTCGTTGAAATGATGATAAATTCTTGACCATAAAATCTGTGGATATGAATCCAGCTTATGTAGACTCCTTATTGAGTCTAGTTTTCAGAACACCTTAATCCTAATTTTTATCCCTCTTCGTCCGAAAAGAATCTTTATAACACTAAACATATGTCCAAGACAGTTTTCTCCTCCCTTCTACGGATTGAAGCACTTGTGATTTCTTCATCTGATCTTTGAACATATTTATTTGTATCAAACACCCTCTTGGACTGGTCATAAAGTTCCTTGGAGTGCACGTATATCCATTATGTCCATTTCATAAAAAAGGACCTTCACATGCAATGCATTACTTGATTCTTCAAAACAGCAGCCACTTGGGCTTCTTTGAAGTCTCTTCATGATGATTTTAACACTTTCTTTGGGGTTCATCATGAATCTTCTTCTTGGTGATCCATGTCCCATCTTGATGAAACTTGACTGAATTAGACTTCCAAATGAATCTGAACCCTTCAAAGGTTGATTCCAAATGATTCCAAACTCCATTAAGTTGAATCTCCTTCATGGTTTATTGAACCATTATTCTTTGGTTCCATGAGTCTCGTTCTTTGAATTTTGGCATCTTTGAGCCTGTTTAGAATATCTTGAAACTGATTTTGGCTTCATGAGCCACCATGATTCCAAACCCATCTAGAGTTGATTCCAAAATCCTTTGAGTTGAATCTTATTTTTTTCTTTGAACAATGGCTCCTTGAGTCTTCGTATTTGATTTATCTTCTTAAGCCTTAAAAGACTTTGAAACTGATATGTCTTCTTTGAGCCATTTGGTTCTTCTCGAACTATTGTGAACTTCATTCTGTGAGCCTGCCTTACTCAACCGATTCCTTCATTTTACACATTCTTTGATCCATTTTGAATCGCACGACTCCTTGAGCCTATCACAACCGAAGTTCAACACCTTGAACATGCTTTGATTTGTATGTTCCCCCCTCATGGTTAAGGTGGGGAGATGTTGACATTTATCTACAACACCAAAGATAAGAATCAGTCCAACAAGGTCAATAGGTTAAGAATATTAAGGTTGACTTAGGATAATTGCAAACAAAGAGACTCGGATTTTAAATGATTCGGAATCCTATTCCGTTTCACCCTAAGCACTTAGAATATATTTTTAAAGAAGCAGAAGATAAAGTCATTAAATATTCAAGAACAATTTGCACCATTCATTCCTTCTAATTTAGAATCAGTTTAGTGAAAAACATGTCACAAAGAGACTAAATCCATTTACAAATTTGAACAAGTTAATCCATGCGCATAAAATCCTTTAACCACTTATTTAAAGCATGAGAATGCACATAAAACATAAAATATAAAACAATCCATTAGCTTACCTACTAATATTCAGCATCTAAACCATGTGCACATACTATTTCACTTTAACAATCTTTCAAGAGATAAGATGATAAAACCGAAAACTTAATCTAGGATTTGAAACATAATTCACTTGCATACATTCCATGTACTTTGCTTTACCATAGGAAATAGTTCACATTAAAAACCAGGAGCTTAATCATGAAAACATGCTCATTCATGATATCTAATCAGCTAAATAATTTAAACATTCTATGCACTTTTAAGATAAGGATAGTCAAACAAGTGAGTGAGTTTTGGAGATGGAAATTAGCCTTTGTAAGAGATTAGGCCTTTGGCCTTTGGTAAGATTTAGATGAACTCCCCCTCATGTTGTGGTTTGTACCTACAAGTGAGCAATCGTTAGTAGTCCATTTTAAGAATTTTCAAGAGAATAAGTGAATCATCATGGCTTAACATGAATCACTTCCTATTTTAGACTTGTGGGGACTTTTGGATTATCATGGATCATGTCCAAGGTTCACTTCCCACCACACAAAAGATTTTATGGATCCATCGAGGTTTGAAAGATTAAACTACTATGAGTTCTTTCAAACCAAGGCTCACACCTTTAAAAAATAATTCTTTGAAAATGATTCTTTTAAAAATTTTGAAAGATCATTTGAAATCTTAAGTGATGGATTCATCAAAGTCCAAAGGAATTAATCCTTTCTTAACCTTGGTTCACACATTTTTGATTTGAGTAATATTTTAAAATCCATTTTTGACTTGAGAAAAAGTTTTGAAGATATACATTGAAGGCCTTTTAAGCAAAACACAAAACAAAATTTATCAAGTGTTCCTTTGACTTGAAACAGCAACATTAGGACATACATACTCAAATCAATAAAGATTAGTAACTTTCCCCATGTTACAGAAAAAGAACCACTTACACACCAAGGTTTTTTTTTTTTTTTGATTAAATGTTAAATTTATTAATCAAAATGTGCTATGTACAAGATCCATAAACGTTTGTTAAACTGAAAAGGCAAAAAAACAGAGACCCCAAGGCAAGAGATGGTGTCTCATCGAGGCCTCGTTAAAACCTGCTACTAGAAAACCCTGTGGGATAAAACTAGTAGTCAGGAAAAAGAGTACGCCCGGCACTACCTGTGGGGTATAACAATAATGTATCACAATGAACATAAATCAATAGACTCGTCGGCAGTACGTGATCAAAGAGGGGTGTCACGGGTGTAATGTGGTCCATCGTTGGAGAAGGTGATGCAAAGGAGATGTTTGGGGATAACTTAATCCCAAAAGCCTGCTAGTAATACTCCGTTTTACTAGTGTGTACGTTCGCTCGATTGGATGATGTGGTTGCCCATGAATCCGTCCATTGCGCTCACGCCATAGATAATAAATACTAG
Source organism: Iberis pinnata (assembly GCA_900406425.1). NCBI lineage: Eukaryota > Viridiplantae > Streptophyta > Magnoliopsida > Brassicales > Brassicaceae > Iberis > Iberis pinnata. The sequence goes on from OVBE01011978.1 coordinate 8,615, forward strand.
CCTGAAAACAGAGCCGTAGTAGTATAGTGTCTAGCCGGGAGAGGGTGCGATGCCGTAGGGCATTGAGAGTGTTGAGCCAATCCAGTGTAGCTCGGCTTCTAAGCAGGTTTGTGGTAAGTTGTAGCCATTGAGTGAAACTATACGGGCATGCATAGAAGAGATGATCATGTGTTTCGTCAGGTTCACCACAGAGAACGCATGGTTGATGCACACCCCATAGCCGCATCCGCGCAGCTGTAGTTAACCTGTCAAGAACCGCAAGCCATGAAATGAAAGCATATCGAGGTACTGATTGTGAAAACCAGATAGATGAGGTCCAAGAGAGCTTAGCATGTTGTGGTAGAATTTGGTTCCAGGTACATGCAGAGGAGAAGATAGCCTTGTAGTTGTCTGGACCATGGCGCCATAAAGCAATGTCGGAACCAGCACTCGGACGTGGGAGGGGTAATGTGATGAGATGAGCATGTAATGGGCGTAAATCAGCAGCCCTTGGTCGTCGAATGTGCCACCGTGAAGAACCCACATCATGGAGTTTTGCGTGCCTAGGTACTCCAAACTCCCGAATCCCCCAGTCACCTGTAATACGAAAAAGAGAGCCCAAACCCGACCAATCCTCAAACCAAAAAGAAGTAGTTAGACCATCACCAATTTAAAAACGAAGGAAAGACAAAGTTAGAGGACAATGTCCAGGAGCCTTGGGAGGAGGAAACGATATCCCAGAAGGTGGAAGTGCGGATTAAGTAGAGCCGCGTCGAATCGGCCCATAGGGAATAAGTATTGGAGACGAGCCGCCATATGAGATATAGAGCGTAAACCGTTGAAGTGTCCTCAAGGTTTCAAATGCCTAGTCCGCCTGCTTCCTTGGGTTCAAACGTCTTTCCAACTAAGCTTTGGCAGATGATGATTAGTCAGAAAGCCTGACCATAAGAAGTTACTACAAAGACTGTTGATTTCTCGAATGCAATATTTCGGAAGTCTAAATGCGGCTTGCTAAAAATTCACCGTGCTTGTAATGACAGACTTTATCAACTGCAACCGACCTGCAAACGAGAGGAACTTGGATGCCCAAGATGACATCCGAGTTCTAATACGATCCAGTAGAGGTGCATAATCATCACGTCCTAGGCGCTTGGTAGATAGCGACAGCCCTAAGTAACGGACTGGAAGCAGCTCTTGGCGAAGTCCTAGTTGCTGGATCACGTGGATGTTATCCTGTCGTGGTTGTGCTGGTAGGAAGATTGAGGACTTGGTGACATTGATTTGCAAACCCGAGCTCTGACCAAAGGCATGTAGAATATCAAGAATGCCCGTAACCGAGGAAGGGACCCCATCAGTGAACACCAGGATGTCATCCGCAAAGCATAAATGGGTCAGACGTAGAGCTTGACATTTAGGATGATACCCGAACGTACCGGTGGCTGCACCTACATTCAATAGTCTAGACAGAATGTTGTTAGCAATGACATATAAATAAGGTGAGAGCGCACAACCTTGCCGGAGCCCACGAGCACTTGGGAAAAAACCAGCCGGTTCACCATTAACAGATATCGAGAATGTGGCTGTAGAGATGCACATGTATACCCAACGAATGAACTGAGGCGGGAAATCCATCACCTGCAAAACTGAAAAAATGAAATCCCAATTAACAGTGTCAAAAGCCTTGGCAATATCTAACTTAAGTGTACAGCGAGTAGAAGTAGAGAATTTGTGATAATCCTTTACTATCTTCGTAGCAAGGAGGACATTCTCGAGGAGGAGACGACCCTCTACGAATGCGCTCTAGTTGGGCTCAATGAGAGAAGGAAGTAGCGCTTTCAACCGGCTAGCCAAGATCTTCGAGATCACTTTGTAAGTGATGTTGCAGCAAGAAATGGGACGGTAATCCCGGATCGATTGCGGTGTCTCCGTCTTAGGTATCAGAGCTATTAGAGTGGCATTGAAACCGTGTGGTAGAAAACCAAACATGAAGAATGACATAACTGCGGTTATGAAATCAGCCCCAATGATAGACCATGCAACCTTGTAGAACTCAACCGTGTATCCATCAGGACCAGGAGATTTATTGGATGGCATAGAATGAATAGTGGCAGTAATCTCTTCACTCGAAATAGGAGCAAACAGGAGAGCGGCATCAGAAGCAGAACAACGTGCGCACAGGAGTTCAGAGAGGGAGTGACCGAGAATGGGAATGCTTGGTGTTTGTTGTTGAAGGAAATGTTGGAAATGCGTTGATGCTTCATTCTTAATGGCTTGCGGGTCCCCTAATACCTCTCCGTTACTCTCTATGAGACGCTTGATGGTATTCTTCAAGGTTCGCGTTACCGCAACACGGTGGAAGAAGGAAGTGTTGTGGTCACCTTGTTTCAGCCAAGTCACTCTTGATTTTTGTTGATATATGATATCTTCAGCTCGTGCTAACTCATACAGTTGAGTAGCTGCAATGGTTTCGGCCTCAAAAGCCTCACAGGTGGGGTTGTGGAGAAGTATGTTTTGACAGTCTTGGAGATGAGTAAAAGCTGTCTTGGTTCGCTGAGAGAGAGCACCATAATGTGTGTTATTAAGGTTGCGTAATGGTGATTTGAGCGCCTTAAGACGAAGTTGGAAGAACCGCATGGCAATACGAGAATGGTATAGTGGTGGGTGTGAGCTCTATATCGAGTCGATGACCTGCAAGAAAGTCGGGTGATTAATTACAAAGTTATGAATCTTAAATGGTTTGCGTATAGGTGAGGAAGGTGTAGAGAGATGGACGACGCAGCGGGCGTGATCAGAGATTCCCGAAACTTCAAAAACCGAGTAGGAGCTGGGGAAGTGGGAGAGCCAGTTGTCATTGATGAGTGCCCGATCAATCTTTTTACCAACAGGGTCTAGGTGACGGTGGTTCCACCAAGTAAACCAAGATCCGACTACAGTGAGATCCGTGAGATCGCAACGCGTTACAAAGTCCTGGAATTGAAGCATGCCGATTCGGTGAGTACTCGGAAGCCCCGCTGAGTGATCGTCATACGATAGAATCTCATTAAAGTCGCCAAATATCAGCCACGAGATTGCCTGTGTACCACATTGAAAGCGACTTTGACATAGGGAGCGCCATAAGTTGACACGTTCCGCCTGAAAATTGGAAGCATAAACACAAGAAATCAAAACAATGACACTGGACTCCAAAGTAATAAGTACATAATTAGTTGAGAAGTAATGAGTATTGGTGTAACGATTAAGCCAGCCCTCCAGCACACCCAGATGCGACCTAAGCGATGAGCACCATAATTATGGATAGCACTCCATCCAGGCATCAATGCGTGCACAATACGAGAAAAATTGTCAGATTGAACACGTGTTTCCAAAAGACAACCGAAATAAGGATTGTTAGAACGAATCCAATGATGAACGATACGATGTTTGTGAGGGTGGTACTAGTGTCTCCGAGAGGAGACATAAGTTGATTTTCTGGTTGTGGTTGCTTTCCCGTGACGTCGGGTTGCGGCGTTTGGGAGTTCATATGTCGGCTTGGATTTGACAACCCGCGTATTGTAATGCGAGGTACTCGATACTTCCTTCTGGATGGGAGAGTCAGAGTCGGAGAGCTGACCCTCTTCACGGTCTGCCTCATCCATCACATTAGCTAAAACATGGAACCTTGATGGTGAAAGTGTTGAATCTGAATTTTGAACAAGGCTTTTTGCGTGTGAAGATGGTGAACGATGGGAGCGAACAACGGACCATTCTTGCTGCTCCAACGTTTTATCAATATCAATATTGAGGGCGTCGGAAATGGTAGACGGATGTGCAAGCTTAGTAGCTGATGGGACAATGGATCCATCGTGAATTGTTGGTAATTGTTGGTTATCAGTATCAACCGAGACGGTCTCAAGCTCTGGATCAGAGAGAGAGACAATTGAACCATCATGAGTTGTTGGTAAAACAAAATCCGCTATGTGGACTGAATCTTGATCCATCTTCAGACCTGCAAAAGGAGAAGAACTAGAATCAGCGAGGAGAGTAGAGTCTCGGTGTGTAATGTGCAACGAGGGAGAGGCTGGTAATTGTGTGGATGCGATGATGCTGTCTTGGCCATTAACGTCGGCTAGAGGAACCACCAGACCTGCAGCAAGAAGGGAATCATTAGTAGCATCCGTAATAGGCAATGAATTGGAATCAAGATTGGTATTAGATTGTGCGAGTGAAGAGGCATTAGTTTGTGCGATTTAAGAAGCATGGGGAGGTGGTGTGGTGATTGTATTCGCTGTGGCTTGAATAAGGTTTGTGATTGGCTGCTCTTTAGTAACCGAGGCTGCTGATGCCTTTTTACATGTCTTAGTATTATGGCCCCACGTGTTGCATTGTGTACACATAGGAGGTAGCCAAGGGTACTTAACAAGTATCGGCTGGTCCACTCCCGTTAATTGATTTTCCCGGTTAATGGGGCATCAAAATTGAGAACAATTAAGAGACGAGCAACATCAAGACGAAGACACTTCTCCGTTTTAGGATGCAACTTCTGAGCATCGCCAACAATATCTCCGAGAAATTTCAGGTCAGCATGTGAGAAAAGGTGATCCGGCACATGATGAAAATCAACCCACAATGGTATAGCCGAGAGGGATGGTTTGGTTAAAGATTGTGAGGGTGACCATTCCTGAACAATGAGTAATACGTCGGCAACGTGCCAATATTTTTTCCGACAAATTCGCGATCTAAGCTCCGGACAAACAACACGGAATAGGACTGTGTCATCATTGAGAAATTGCACATCAATTTTCATTGATTTTCCAGATTGAGTCCATATTCGGTTTACGGTCGCGTGAACTTTGCCTATGTGAGTGATAGTATGATTTTTTCGGTTTCAAAACCTATCAATTCCTATTACACTATCATTGTTGTTGTAGTAGTAATAGGTGTCAATCCAATCGGGTGATGTTATTAACCACTCTAGACTAAGATGGATGCAACTGATTCAAGCCAAGTATAAAGAGATGGTTTTCCTAACAGTCCTAAGCAAATGAACAAAACATGCTGAAATGTAAACAAAAACAAGGGAACTAAAATGTGCAATGAAAACTAAACAAAGGAAGTGGGTGAAATGAAAACAGAGAATGAAATGAACACGAAAGCAATCAAAGACGAAAC
>OVBE01011979.1:0-13740 GCA_900406425.1 Iberis pinnata
CTATTATCACTACAACGACATGATAGTGTAATAGGAATTGATACCCAAAAATCCTTATTATCAATAACTTCTTTGAAATCAGTTTGCTTTGTTGGATTAAGCTCACCATCAACCTCCAAAATTCTAGTGAGAAGCTAATCATCTAAATGCTCCTTTGAAATTAGACATCTGGGTCCTTTGAAATCAGACATCTCTATTGTCATTTATTTTTGTTACTAAGTATTTTCTAGATGTTCTACATTTTTTTGGTACTTATCAAATACAAATAAAATGAGACTAGAGACACAACATTACTTATATATAGTACAATCTAGTCATCAACACTGAATATTTGGAAACATAAACAACAAAAAATAGCAATACAGGAGGCTTCTCTGCTTCAGCTCCAACGTTATTTAAGAGAGGATAATCATACCTTATATTCAGTGACTCCAGAAGTAGTGACTGAGCAAAACTTGCACCTACATGATCCACGACATACAAGACATTTTTTCTCAACTTCTTCTTTTGATCCATTGTTCCTAATTGATTCCAAACCAAAATCAGTTAAGATGACTGCTTCTAACACAGTAGGTATATCAAAACAAGACAGCTTCATAACAAAATTAGAAACAATGAAATTCCAAAAGTAATCTCAAATGAAGTTGTTGCCATAGATGACTGATTAAGCATCCCTAAGACTTATTAAACTATCTTCTACTGCGATTGTTAAACTTGAAACTGATGCTTAAACCCTAATGAGACCATCCATCAGGCAATACAATACAAGACTAGAGTATTATACCATCAATATGAGTAACAAAGCAAAACATAACCGAATATACCTTTTATAAATACAAAGTAATTATTCTTTATAGTATGTGTCAAATTACAATAGTCTCACATGACTCCCTATATGATGACAATGTGGGCTCAATTTATCTGTTAATACATATCAGTACATTCAAAATCAATTTGTAGCTTCTGCATCTCACGGCATTGTTCATGAGGCTCATGTTTATGCTTTTCCTCATTGTTCTTCCAGCAATGCCTTTCTGCATCATCGCTATAAACTCTCCGTAATCAATCCTTCCATCCTGAAACACAAGGAAGAAGATGATCTCTGGCATTTTGCCAAAATATATGTATATACGTAAGTGAAAGTCTCTCACATTGTCTTGGTCGACTTGTTTGATAACATCTTCTAGAAAAACATCACTCATCCCCTGTTCAGCACACGCTTGCTGTAGCTCATCAATTGTGATGTAACCGCTCCCATCTTTGTCGAAGTAGCTGAAGGCTGAGAGGAGATGTTCTTCGCGGTCTAATTTGTTCAGATGGATTGTTGCAACAATGAATTCACCATAATCTATGGTTCCACTCTTGTCAATATCTGCCTGGTAAACCACATCACAGTCATTCCAAGCTGATACTTACAGACTCAGATCAGATCAGAGTGCTTACTGCCTCCATAAGGTCGCGAATCTCAGTATCTTTGAGGGTAGAGCCATATCTTCGCAACCCAGCTTTTAGCTCGTCAAATGTAATAGCTACACTGTTATCTGTGTCCATTGCTTTAAACATTTCTTTCAGTCCAGCAATTTCTTCTTCGGAGAGACTCTAAGCTATTACCTGAAATCACAGCAGAAGATATATAAAGGAAAATTGGTCATGATAAATGAAAAAGTAAGGTGCTTACTCTTAAAGCCATCTGCTTTAGTTTATTCATTGCAGAGAATTGCTTTAGCCAAGAAAGCACTCTGTCTGGCGCAACTCCATTTTCACAGATCCAAGGATGGCCTGCTGCGGATCAAGTCTTTTGCAGAGTCAGATATTAGGGGCCAGGGGTCAGAGTCAAAGTCAATATGTTTCTTGAGCACTGCATCAAATATTCCTTGCTGTATCTCTGGAGATGAAACAAAGCAAAAATGTAAGAATGTCTTTTTTATACCTTACAACTTACAAGCCTTTTATCACAGTGGGTTACCTGCCCAGAACGGAGGGACCCCGCTCACCAATATATACAGTATGACCCCTGCGGTCCACACATCAGCCTCCGGTCCATAATGCTTGAGCAGAACCTCAGGAGCAATATAATACGGACTTCCAACCACATCCTCGAATATTTGACCTGATGACGTAGGTGATCTTATAGCAAGGTTAACTATAGAAGATGTTGCAAAAAAAGAAGAAGAGGTTTTCAGTTTTCACCTGGTTTGAAGAAGACTGAAAGCCCAAAATCAATGGCTTTGAGAGAGAAGTCATCGTCCTTATTAACTAGCAAGAAATTTTCTGGCTTTAGATCTCTATGCATGACACCAAGCGAATGACAAGCCTCAACCACACCAACAATGATCTTTATCAGCTCAGCTGCTTTTCTCTCGCTGTAATGCCCTCTCTGGATAATTCTATCAAATGAAATTCCAAAAGTAATCTCAAATGAAGTTGTTGCCATAGATGACTGATTAAGCATCCCTAAGACTTAAACCCTAATGACACCATCCATCAAGCAATACAAAATTAGAGCATTATACCATCAATATGAGTAACAAAGCAAAACATAACCGAATATACCTTTTATCAATACAAAATACGCAAAAGAACTAATCAAATCCTCTTCCCAAACTTCATCAAACAGAATTTATACCTAATAAGAAAGAAAGAAATATATTATAATGAGATCTGCTCTACTTTTACTTTTCTTCATTTTTGCCTTGAACCTTGACTTAGCCATCAATGTCTCGACTGTGTTTATGAAGTTTCCAACAGCCATCACTACCAGAAGAATGCCACCAACCAATACCTGAGAACAACATTCACAAACAGTTCTCAGCATTTCTGTCACTTTTACGTCTTGTTAAGGAATACAGTCATTTATATCATATGGTTTGTTAAACTTTTAATCTGCATATAAAGAAATGAGACCTGTTTCGGAACACAGTTTAGTTGACCTCTGATTTCCCATGTGAGGCTTACAAGGGCCATAGCCATTGCACAATAGTGATGACATAGCCACCTGCAAAACCATTTCAGAGGTTAAAATCATCCCAGCCCATTGAGCATACTTTGATGAGAACAAATGAAACACCACTAAGTCAATTCAGATAAGAACACTCCAAATTGCAAGCATGTAAGAGCCAAGAGAATACAAGAGGTGATAAATCGAATGAGTATGGATCGAATGAAAGTACCATGAACGGATATCGCTCCCATTGGCTCTTAATATATACAAACTCTATATCTATTGTATTCTTCTTTGACTTTGAGCTGAATGTATTTACGTGATGCTCGAACATTCACAGGCCCTAAAAACATTCTTATGAACCGTCCTGTTTTCACTCAATCGCCATAAGCAACACTTAGGTCAAGAATTGTACAGAAACCAAAAGCTTTGCCACCAAAAAGCAATCATAATAGTTCTAGCTCACAGGAGATAGTTTAATCCATTGAGATGGACTGGAGCCACAACAAGCTTTTGATTTTCTACTTGTAATCTTAAAACCAAAAAACAAACCCAAAAGTTTTCAAAGAACCAGAATGATGAAAGAGCTTCTAAGTGTTTAGAAAAGAATAGAAAAATCTGAATAACTAGAATAAAGCAATAGAATTCGAACCAGAATTTAAATCAACCTAGAATGCAACAACAAATAAACAAGAATGATGAGAACTTAACAAGAAAGAAGAATAAGAGTAACCATAATGATTTGCAGAAGAAAATTGGTGCAAAGAACCTTTAAGGCTTAGCTACCATGTTGAACTTTAGAAGTTCATGATGAAGAACATCACGACCACATTGAGAGAAAGATAGATTTCAAAATTTAGAGGACAAAAAGAAGTAATTCTTAATAATTGTTCATTCTTGAGATGTACATGGCTTAGATAAATAAGTACGCATCACTTGCATGACATTTCATGACCTTGTAAACATAAAACACAATTAATGAATAAAATTATCTTTTTGTTCATGCGCACAACTTTTGACTCACAACTCCTATTTTGATGATCTTATATCGATCTGTTGGAAAGATAATTTCAATATCTACATCTTTTCTAAAGATCACTAGTTCAAATTTCTCATAGTTGTTAATTACGATAGATTGAACCTAACTTGGTTAACTAAAGTGGCTGGACTACTCGAGTCACTGTTTTATTGAACTGACTATCATTATTCACTAACGTTTAACCCCAAGAGGAAACCAAACAAGTCAAAACCGATCCCTATTGTGGTGAAACTAGATGAGGGAGACGAATCAATAATCCAAGCGAAAACAAATCCAACTATAGGACATGAATATCAAAAGAGCTTGAATGGTGAGAGTCGTAAACATAAATCTCAGACGGCGAGATGAAGTAGCTTCTGCTTTAGAAAAAGTTATAATCCCAGATCTTTTCTTATGTTTGTGTTTTGAGTTGTACAAAAAAAAGGGTGTTCTTCTCTAATATGTCTCTGTTTTATACATAGTAACCAAACGAGTATTTGTTGTGTAATTCTTTTTGTTTATAGTATTTTTTACATATTGGTTTCTGTATAAGAGTGATCCCGGTGAAACGTTTTTCTCAAAGGACAGACAAAGTATATATTTCATTTTTTAATATATTTATAGCACATAGAAGCTTACATAACATAAGATTCAAGCTTGATGATGATGATCATCAACTATTATTCTAAAAAATAGTGATAAGAACCAGACCCACTTTAAGAGTGATTAGCAGTTTGGGGAAGGAACATTGCAAATGGTGGCGATTTTTCTTGCATTTGGAGAGTTAACGTATTGGCGGAGATTAGGGTTACTCAGGTACCCACAAAGGCATGGCCTTTGCTCTCTCAGCTTCGCACAGCATGATGCTGACGGCGGAGAAGATGACGTTATCGCCGCTGAACATGGAGCCAACTCAAACGGCGAGCATGTCACCCCTTCCACCACCGGGATTTTGGCCCCCGTCACAAACAGAATCGCCACCGCCAAAGCTGAAACGGAAACCCACATCTCCTTCACATTGTTTGATTCTTTGTTTGTGGCCTTGGTTGTTAGAGTCCCCTTTCATTTATAGATAAGGATATTGTGATTTTTTTTGGTGAGAAGGATATTGTGATTAATCTCTCTTTTTGTTATTTATGTATTTTTCGTTTGCAAATTGTCTTTTAAAATCAAACGTGCGACTTTACAAACTTTTTTTTAATTCATAATATTTTGTTTCACTTCAGTAAGTGTTGATTATCTACAAAAAAAGACTCCACCTAAATGAAATAGCTTCTAATATATCACTCAAAAATAAAATAACTCTATACAATAGAGTAATAATTTCATAAAAGCTTCTAAGCCTGCATTTGAGAACATATATCAATATATTATCATAAAAGCTGTTTTTTTAAAATATTTAGATAGGAGACTAGGGTTTGTTGGTTTCTTACCTTATTTGCTTGTCTTCAACGTCTTCTACCGCCGGCTCCAGTCGACTCAATGCCCTTTCTGAGGTCGTCTCGGCCGCCTAGAAACACATCTTCTTCGTCGCATGGCCAATGGTTTACCATCGTTTCATCGTCAGACTTGCGCTCTCTCAACTCTCTCCACCCAGACTTCTCTGTTCTTGATGGCACAGCGACTTCCACCATACCACAAGATTTAATCACCGAAGCTCAACCTCTATGGAATTGCTTTCTAGTTGGATACTTCATCAGGCCAGCTCCCCATATCGGAAAGTTCATGATACGGTTAATAGGCTCTGGAACCGCGATGGAAAATCACCTAAAATCAATGTTCAGTTTATCAAAGACGACACAGTTCTCCTTAAAATTAACTCCAAATCTCTCTGGAACAACATCACTCGCAAACAATACTGGCATATCTATGACGTTTTACTTGTGGTGCAGGAACGGAATCCTTCCCGTCTCAACCAAAAGCCAAACATAACATCCATGCCTCTATGGGTTTACTTTAAGTTTGTCCTGGATTCTTTCTTCTCTCACGCAGGGCTGAAATTTCTTGGTGACATTGTAGGACAAGCTCAAAAATTGCATCCATCTACAGAACACTGCATGCGGCTCGATATTGCACGAGTCATGGTGGTATTTAAATTAGAAAAGCCATTGACCGAGAAGATCCAACTCACGGATATTGCGCAACCGGTTCATGTGTCCTATCCCTGGCTCCCAATTAGATGTACCTCTTGCCACTCATGGGGTCATAAGCCTTCAGATTGCAAGGCGCGTGACGGACATACAACTCAGACTCCGCTTACACATGACATTGCTCACAACAAAGTTGAAACCTTCGCCTCTGTTAATGGCTCAACAATACCACCTATTGATAATAACAAAATTTCCGACCTCACACCACAGTCGAAACCTTCGTCTCTATTAATGGCTCAACAACACCACCTCTTGATAACCACACATTTGCCGAAGCTCCTCCCAATCCTTTACAAAAAATTGCTCTTTTCATTGATGAAGCAGCTAAAGTAACTTATGTGCGTAATGAATCTGTTTTGATTGTAGGTGACACATCTGCCTCAGACCAAAATGCCATACCGCCCATCGTGTCACTCATGGATCCTGCTTTGGAGATCATCACCAATAACAATTCAACAGCAGATATCACGCACAAGGAGACCCAAACATTCAACGATGCCACTGTTGCTAGAGATTCTCACAATTTAACCGATGCTCATGACAATTGGACCATAGTAACTCAGGGTAGGCGTAACACTACCCTATCCCCATCAAAGACATCTTCACTTTCTATTCCCTGTACCAACTTCTCACCCTCTCAATTCTCTGTATTAACTAATGAACATGATGATAATGAGCAGGACGAGAAGGAAGAAGGGAAAATCTCTGATAATGAGCATACTTCTCTCATGGATTCGCAAATACCAACATCATCTACCAACTCTAATGCCCGTCCGAAGCAGAAGGCGTCAATTCCATCACTAGCTTCGCAGAAGCTAGCAAAGCAAGCTCCACTGAAAAAATCATCTCATGTCTCCTCGCGGAGACACTAATGAAATGTCATTATTTTCTTGGAATACTCGAGTCTTTAACCAGCCTTGGAAGCACAAAATTGTTCAGCACTGGATCCAAGCCTCTAAACTACAATTTGGGTGTTTGCTTGAGACTTGTTACTGCTCATCGTCTAGGACGTATCTAGATTGGAATGTTCTTCATAACTATTTCTCTCATCGTCTAGGAAGTATCTAGATATGTTGGAAAGAGGGAGTTGTTGTCACACCCCTTCTCATTACTGCTCAAGTTATTATAGTTATTGTCACTCTAGAATCTGGTACCACTCTAATTGTTTCATGTGTTTATGCCTCCAACTTTCAAGTAGAGAGATTGCACCTTTGGGAAGCTCTCCGTCAAAATCGTATTCTATATGGATCCAGGACTGTCCCTTGGCTAGTCATCCGGGAATTTCAATGAAATCATAGCAACCTCGGAGCACTCTAATGTTGGATCTCGTACAAGATTGCTCGACATGAACCAATTCCAGAACTTTATTCATACTTGTGACCTTGTGGATCTTGAATACATTGGACCTCGATTCACATAGTGGAATCACCAAGCAAATAACCCCATAGCCAAAAAGCTAGATCGAGCTTTGATCAATGACACTTGGGCTACTACTTACCCACATGCCTATGTTGTTTTTGAAGCAAATGGGGTATCTGGCCATGCTCGCTGCGTCATTCTTTTTGCCTCTCCCACAACCTCTATCTGTAAGCCTTTCAAATTCAATAACTTCTGGATTGATGATCCCTCCTATCATGTTGTTCTTAGGTCATCGTGGCTGGTTGGTTTGCCCATTTACCACTCTCGCATGTCGTTGTGGCTCTTTTACACCAAGCTCAAGACCTTGAAACAGCACCTCCATCAGCTCAACACATCCTCTTTCGGCTATCTATCAACTCGCACGCGAGAAGCTTTTGATCATCTTCTGTATTGCCAATCCCAAGATCTCTCGAACCCAACCAACTACACTTTACAAGACGAATAGGTTGCAGCCCACTCATTGCACACAATTACTTCTTTTGAGGAATGGTTATATCAACAAAATTCATGTATAAATTGATTGCGCCTTGGCGATCAAAATACTGCTTTCTTTCACCGTGTAGCAAAGTCACGGGTATCCTGCAACACTATCAAGCGATTGGTTCTCCCTTTAGGGGAGGTTATCACCGACTTTCAGATGATTAAGTCTGTAGTTGTATCTCACTTCAAGACTTTTCTTTAGACAGTTGATGTCATCACACCAATCCCTCACGTAACTCTTTCAAGCCTCATGTCATATCGTTGTCCGCCCACGGCAATCTCAGCATTACTGGTTCCTGTTCTTGAGCCGAAGATCAAAGCTATTCTCTTTTTAATGCTTGGTAACAAAGCACCAGGTCCTGATGGTTACACCACATAGTATTACAGGGCAGCATGGTCTACTCTTGGTAGTGATTTTGTCACAGCGGTTCAATCATTCTTCATTTATGGGTTTCTCCCTTCGGGCATCAACACAACGCTTATCGCTCTCATCCCAAAAGGAGATAACCCTGAGACAATTAAAGACTACAGGCTGATCTCCTGGTGCAGTGTCATATACAAATTCATTTCCAAGATTCTTGCCACTCGCCTCAAGATCTACCTACCCAAATTCATAGAACCCAATCAAAGTACATTTATTCAAGACCGACTGCTTCTCGAAAACGTCCTCCTTGCAACTGAAGTAGTCAAGGAAAATCACAAGACTACCATCTCTTCTCGCTTCACCCTTAAACTTGACATCTCTAAAGCCTTTGATACTATTGATTGGTCTTTTATTGTGTCGGTTTTGCAGGTCATGGGCTTCCCAGACAGATTCGTATATTGGATTCATTTATGTCTCTCCACTTCTGCCTTCTCTATTATGGTCAATGGAGAGCTAGCTGGTTACTTCCCAAGTCATTGTGGCATCAGACAAGGTTGTGCTCTATCTCCTTACCTCTATGTTATTGCCACAAATGTTCTTTCGAATTTGCTTAATCATGATGTTGCCTCTGGTTTGATTGGTTATCACACGCACTGTAATACTATAGGGTTAACCCATCTTTGCTTTGCAGATGACATATTGATCTTCTCCGATGGATCTTTTCCCTATCTTCAGGTGATGGATACCTTTGGTGCAACATCTGGTCTTCGCATCAATCTCTCCAAGTCATCCATTTACCTCCCCGGTAATCCCACCTCGTCTCTTGCACGCTTTATTGTGGATACATGGCTTTGGGTTGAGACTTTACCAATCTGGTACTTGGAGTTCCCTATAACCACTAAGTCCCTCACTCCTATTGACTATGCTCCACTCATTGACCGTATCCGTTCCCGAATCACCTCATGGTCGTCCAAGCTCTTATCCTTTGCAAGGCGACTCCAATTAATTAATTGAACTATCATCAGCACTGTTAACGTTTGGCAGTCAGCATTTCGCCTTCCCAAAAAGTGCCTCTGAGAGATAAATAGCCTCTGTAGCAATTACCTTTGGTCAGGTACCGCCACTAATCAAAATATGTCAAAACTTTGTTGGAGTGATGTTTGCTGGCCCAAAGACGAAGGAGGGCTCTGTATTCGCCGGCTAGAGGACACATCCACAGTTTTTCCCTTTATCTTATTTGGGGTATGTTTTCTAACATATACTCACTATGGTGTGCGTGGACCCGCTAGTACTTACTTCACAATTCCACCTTTTGGGATGCTCCTGTAAACTCCCGTGGATCTTGGATGTGGCATAAGCTACTAAATCTTTGACCTATTTCTGCTCAGTTTCTACGTATCTCCATCCACAACGGTCAATCCACTTCCTTCTCGTATGATCCCTGGACACCTTTCGGGTCATTGTATGTGATTGTAGGTCATGCAAGCCTTGGAGAGCTGGGAGTTCGACGCCACGCCACTGTCTTGGAGGTTGCTGTATCCGGCTGCTGGCGTCTCCGGATCTCCCGTATGGCTCGTTTTTGAGCGCTTCATGATCAGATTCTTGCCCTAACTATTCCTAACCCGACGTCAGGTGAAGAAAAGCTCGCATGGCAAAGCCTAAATGATGAGTACAGACATCATTTCGACTCATCGTCCACTTGGCACCAAATACACTCTCATTCTCCTAAGATCCTCTGGTTTTCTAGTATTTGGTTTCCTCAGTATATTCCCCGTTATGCGTTCATTTTTAGGCTATCTATCAACTCGCACACGAGAAGCTTTTGACCATCTTCTGTATTTCTAATCCCAAGCTCTCTCGAACCCAAACGACTACACTTTACAAGCCGAATAGGTTGCAGCCCACTCATGGCGCACACTTGCTTCTTTCGAGGAACAATTATATCAGCAAAAGTCATGTATAAATTGGTTGCGCCTTGGTGATCAAAATACCGCTTTCTTTTACCATGTGGCAAAGTCACGGGTATCCCGCGACACAATCAAGCGATTGGTTCTCCCTTTAGGGAGGTTGTCACTGACTTTCAAATGATTAAGTCTGTAGCTGTATCTCACTTGATGACTTTTCTTCAGACAATTGATGCCATCACACCCATCACTCACGCAACTCTTTCAAGCCTCATGTCCTATCATTGTCCGCCCATGGAAATCTTAGAATTACTGGTTCATGTTCTTGAGCCGAAGATTAAAGCTACTCGCTTTTCAATGCTTGGTAACAAAGAACCAGGTTATGATGGTTACACTACAGAGTATTACAGGGAAGCATGGTCTACTTTTGGTAGTGATTTTGTCACAGCGGTTCAATCATTCTTCATTTATGGGTTTCTCCCTTCGAGGATCAACGCAACGCGTATCTCTCTCATCCAAAAAAGAGATAAACCTGAGACAATTAAGGACTACATGCCGATCTCATGCTGTAGTATCATATACAAAGTCATTTCCAAGATTCCTGCCAATCACCTCAAGATCTACCTACCCAACTTCATAGAATCCAATCAAAGACGTTTGTTCAAGACCGACTGCTTCTCGAAAACGTCCTCCTTGCTACCGAATTAGTAAAGGACTATCAAAAGATTACCATCTCTTCTCGCTTCACCCTTAAACTTGACATCTCTAAAGCTTTTGATACTATTGATTGGTCTTTTATTGTCTCGGTTTTGCAGGTCATGGGCTTCCCAGACAGATTCATACATTGGATTCATTTATGTCTCTCCACTTCTACCTTCTCTATTTTGGTCAATGGAGAGCCAGCTGGTTACTTCCCAAGTCGTCGTGGAATTAGACAAGGCTGTGCTCTATCTCCTTACCTCTATGTTATTGCCACTAATGTTCTTTCGAATTTGCTTAATCATGTGCTGCCTCTGGTTTGATTGGTTATTACCCGCACTGTAATACTATAGGCTTAGCCCATCTTTGCTTTGAAGATGACATATTGATCTTCTCCGATGGATCTTTGCCCTCTCTTCAGGTGATGGATACCTTAGGTGTAGCATCTGGTGTTCGTATCAATCTCTCCAAGTCATCCATTTACCTCCCCGGTAATCCCACCTTGTCTCTTGCACGCTTTATTGTGGATACAATGCTTCGGGTTGAGACTTTACCAATCCGGTACTTGGGGTTTCCACTAACCACTAAGTCCCTCACTCCCACTGACTATGCTCCACTCATTGATCGTATCCGTTCCCGCATCACCTCATGATCTTCCAAGCTCTTATCCTTTGTAAGGCGACTCCAATTAATCAATTCAACTATCATCAACACGGTTAACTTTTGGCAGTCAGCATTTCGCCTCCCCAAAAAGTGCCTCTAAGAGATAAATAGCCTCTGCAGCAATTACCTTTGGTCAGGTACCGCCACTAATCACAATATATCAAAACTTTGTTGGAGTGATGTTTGAAGGCCCAAAGACGAAGGAGGGCTCGGTATCACCGACTAAAGGACACATCCACATTTTTTGACCTTTATCTTATTTGGCGTTTGTTTTCCAACATATCGTCACTATGGTGTGCATGGATCCGCTAGTATTTACTTCACAATGCCACCTTTTGGGATGCTCCTTTAAACTCCCATGGGTCTTGATGTGGCACAAGCTACTGAAGCTTCGACCTATTGTTGCTCAGTTTCTAAGTATCTCCATCCACAACGGTCAATGCACTTCCTTCTGGTATGATCCCTCGACACCTTTCGGGTCAGTGTATGTGATTGCAGGTGATGCAGGCCTGCGAGAGTTGGGAGTTACACGCCACGCCACTGTCTCAGAGGTTGTTGTATCCGGCTGCTGTCGTCTCCGGATCTCCTATATGGCTCGTTTTCGAGCGCTTCGTGATCATATTCTCTCCCTAACTACTCCTAACCCGACGTCAGGTGAGGACAAGCCCGCAATGCAAAGCCTAAATGATGAGTAAAAACATCATTTCAACCCATCGTCCACTTGGCACCAAATACACTCTCATTCTCCTAAGATTCTCTTGTTTTCTAGTATTTGGTTTCCTCAGTATATTCCCCGTTATGCGTTCATCTCTTGGCTTGTTGTGATTGACAGGCTAACAACATGTGATCGAATGAGATCCTGGAGCCATCATCAGCCATGTATTCTATGTGGAGAACTGGATGAAACACGTGATCATCTTTTCTTGGCATATCCTTTCTCTTACACAGTTTGGAGCTTGCTTTCACGCCAATTCTTCATCACCAAACAAATCCTGATTGGACACACACCCCCAACTCCCTGCGTCTATCCTATTTGTCAAGCATAGACCGAGTCCTTCTCAAGCTTGCATTTCAAGCCTCGATATACCACTTATGGCGAGAGAGGAACAACTGCATACACCACTACCCTTGGCGTTCAACCACTCAACTCTCAAGACTCATTTCACGCACCATACGTCATCGCATTGACAGCTTGCACGATGATGCCCACTCAAGATTCACTACTTTAGCTCAGCGATGGACATCACTCATGGTCTAGATCTTTTGTTTTGACGAATCTGTCTCGGCTTTTACCAATTTTCACACCTCTTTCTTCTTCGGACGTCGCTAGATATAAGGTTTGTACTCATTTTCCTGATACTAGTTTTTTCTCTAAGAGTTTTCTAGTATCAGGTTTTAACGTGGCAACCTTATATCCCTCTCAAGCGCGTCATTCTCTACCTTCCCTACTTTATGTTCTGCTTATGGTCCATTGTACATAAAACCTTTATTTTCTTCTTATATATTATTTTAAAATTTCATCGGAAAAAAATTCCATAAAATACCATCATATATTATATATATTTATCACATTCTCAAGTATTCCAAACATACTATTAAAATTATATTTTCAAACATATCATAATATTTAGATTTATTTTGTTTGGGTTCAAAAGTTAAAATTAAAGGTTTAGAGTTTAAATATAATTATTGTTATTTTTGAAGAATAACATTTTTGGTATTTTTTAAAAAAATTAACAATTGTGGGTGTGTGATATTTTTGGAACTAAAACTCAAAACGTGATAGTTTTAAGAAGTTTAGCAAAATAACTCTCAAAAATACTATATTTAAATGTTTTGTTCTAAAACTATCACTAATTTTTGTATTAATACCATAAAACTAAAAGTAACATTAAATTATCAAGATGAAACCCTAAACCTTGAAAATTATTTTTTAATATTATATAAAATTTTTCATAATGTTATTCCAATTATAGAAAATTTCGTTTTTTATTCTATTTAAAAATAAATAATTCAAGAAAATTTTACTCCAAAGTCTATTATAAACTAAAGTAAAGGTTGAGAATGTTCTACGTTCATATTTAACTAGGTTTCGGATCCGC
>OVBE01011980.1:0-13740 GCA_900406425.1 Iberis pinnata
ATATATTTTATGATCCTGGTATCTAGAGCCCCGAAGGATTCTGACTAGGCCCAAAGCGTCCGCAGTCACCAAAGGTATCCAGGAGGATTGCCGAAATTCACCCCATGTTAATGACGGTGTCCGGGATTCGAACCCAGGAGGCGGAACTCACAGTTGTGAGCCCTTTACCACCAGAGCTAGAAGCCTGGTTGTATCTGGATATTTTTACATATTCAGAAACGAACAAAATTGCATCTAGATGCAATATCAAAATGTCAAATGCATATCTGAAAACGAACAACATCTTGATGCAACACCCAGATGCTGCATCTAGATGCTGCATCTAAATACAAAAACGAACAGGACCTTAGTCTTTCCTTGCACCGTTGAAAGTATTTCCAAACATTTTAGACAAACCTAATTCATGTGTCCATATTTTCGTCCTCACAATTGTCTTCTTCTCGTCAATATATATTCCTCACGAATCCATAGCTCAAATGAAATTTCAGGTTCCAACTTCACATAGCGTCGAAGATAGCAAATTTCACATAGCATCGAATACTAAAATAGTTATTATATTTAAGCATGTATACATATACCAAAAATATAAAGTAGTCGATGTGAATCAATGAACAGTCTTACGCTTTACATCTGCAATATCAAGTTTTTTCTGTTGCTTTGTATCCTCTTTTATCTCCATATTGAAGAAACTCCATTGAACCAAATGTTGCAACAGAAAACTCCATAAATGGTTGATTAACAAAACCAAGCAAAGAACAAAAAAACAATCAAACTACAATAATCATGTCTTACTTTTGACTCTAGAAAAGTAAACAATCAAACTACTTTTTTCTGACCACTTGTCTAATGGGTCATCAAGATCACGTCTTTGAGTCTAAAGCAAAAAGAAACACCACAATGATATTGCATGACACAAAAGTTATAGCTACAAACTGGCAAAGCAAAACTAACTTCACCTTAAGTGTGTTTGTACAAATAGATATAGGCCTTTGCTTTTCAAAAGATTCAATTAGTTCCATAAGTTCAAGAGAAGGAAACATCTGCAAAAGAAATCCCAAATCAACATCCATAAGTAAAGCGTATTAGTTACATTTGTAAGTTTGAATTAAGGAAAGTAGTAACCTCGACCAAAGTTCCAATAAGAAAACTATTATATTAATAATAAGAACCAAGATCATTTTTGAGCTGTTCGACACAACTTTTCCTTCTGGCTCCTTTAGATCTCAAAAATTTTAAAGTTTGTGAGTGATCTAACAACTGAAAAATGAATTGACCATTAGACTCAAGACCTGTAATATTTGTTTTTGAAATGAAATTTGAGACGTTACTACTCTCTTTTATTCTTCTCTGAAGTAGAGGAAGATTTGGTGGCCCATGAGAAAGTTCATGGACAATGAAGAACATTAACATCAATTAAAAATTATACTCTTTAAATCCAATCTAACACAGAGCATTACACACCTCTTCAGTTGATAGCCTAAACTCCTATACTTCATCAGGTTCAGCTTGATGTTAGCGAGCAACTCAAGCTTCAGCATCTCTTTCCTCTTTGCATCATTTTTATCAATAGCCTCAGACAGCTTCTGAACATCTTGTACATCAGAGTCTGAATCCGAATCAGAACCCGAACGTCCCTCCTCATCAGCGCTACCTTCCAAAAAGTCATCATCCAAGAGCTCTTCATCGTTTTTTATCCATTATCATCATTAGAGAGAAACCATAAGAACCTAACCCATCAGACCCTTTCTCTCCATCATCAGATTTATCATCAGAGTCAGAAACTCCATCATTTTCGCTATTTTCTTCCTCCAAAACATCCTTCTTTGTTCCTTCAATGGAGGTTTCTTCTGAAATTTTTCTCTCCTCATCAATGACCAAATAATTAAAAAGGGGAATAACCTAATAATCGAACCAATGAGGATTCAAATTAATGGATATGTATCGTTACCTGTTGTCCGTACCCCTTTGTTGAAAATGGCATCGCATATTCCAACGTCAGCACCGATACAACAACCGATAAATCACAGATCCCACTCATGTAGAACGCTATTTCCAAGGACGTTGTTGCCTTCATCAAACTCATAAGTTCGGTAATCATAGTTGTTAACTAAAAAGAAACAGGAAAAAGGAGCTGAAGATTCAGAAATATGGAAAGTGGTCGATTCGAGTTTATTGGATTAAGATGAGCAGTAGTGGAGTGAGTATGAGTCTTTAAAGTCTGTTTGGCTTCTAAAATCGTTAAAAGGAATGAGATTTAATGGTAGTTTAAAAGTCTCTTCAGTTCTCTGAAATAAGAATTTAAAGAGTCTTATTCCAAAGTTTCTTCTCATGAATAAAAAAAAATATCTTTTAAAATTATAAGCCGAGTTGTCATAAGGGGGAGTGTTAACACTCTTGTAAGACACAAAACTTTCTTTTATGTAATAGATTGAATGGAAAATTTTTTTAAACGGATATTAACTTTATCAAATACTATTATATTATATAGTATTAGTCTAAAAAATAAAAAATTATATATAATCCTTATAGCCAAATGCAAATAATATATATATTTTTATTATTCATGCAAAAACTATCAAAAAGTATGATTTATAATTTTCGTACTTTTCTTACTTTTTATTTTTATTTTTTATATTTTTGACTTTAATTTTTTTTTACTTTTTGGTTATGTTCTCTTTTATATGACACACTAATTATATTAATCAACAATTTTATATTAGAAATTTTTTAAAAAATACCACCAAAAACTAGATTTATTTCAAAAATACAATACTCCCAAGAGTTTCAAAAATATCGCAAAAATATATAGTACCACAAAATTTGAAATAGCTTTAAAACTTCAAAATTTAAACCATAAAAGCCCAAAACTAAACTCTAACCCTTCAAAACTAAATCTTAAACTCTATTTAGTGAACACAAACCCAAAATTTCAAATTCTAAACCCTTAAAATTCATTTTTTATGTTTGTGTTATTTTTGGAACATTTGAGAATGTGTGGTATTATTCGAACTTCTGGGAGGGTGTGATATTTTTGAAATTTGAACTTTTTATGGTTTTTCAAGGAATTACTCTTTATATTAATATAATCTTCATTTAAAATTAATATAAAAAAAATATTTATTTGATTATATTTTATATTGTTAGATTTATATAAAAGTGAATACTAAAACCAACAGTTTCTTCATTTAAAATGCTATTGACAAATTTGAATATATTAAACATACGTATTAGTGTCATTTCTAAACTTAAATATGTGACTTTGTTTACTTATAGGAAACCAATTTAAATAACCATGATTTTGTAATACAATGGCTTGTGGTATTTCATACATGTTTGTAGAATGAACATTTAAGTTCCGGGTTGGGTTTAGATTAAAATTTTTGAGTTCATGATTTTTTGGGTGTAAGAGTTTACTATCATATAGAATCCTAAATTTTTTTGAACCGGGTTTAGGTCGGATCATATCAGATTCAGATCATATCAATACTATGATAATCAATTCATACCCAATTTTTTTTAGATTCCAACAGGTTTCGATAACGAAAAGATGTGTGTATTCAAATTAAATAAAATATATGAAATCTATAAAAATATCCGGAGTTAATAAAAATATTGATATTAGTTAAAATTTTAGATATGATTTTTGGCTTTATTCCATCACAAACCATTATCGGTTATAAATAACAACACAAGATCAGTTAAAAAAAAACAAAAGTGCTACTAGTTTTTAGGAAAGAAGTTGAATCTTTAAAATTTTTCTTACCTAAACCATAAAATTCATATACATGTTGAACTTGAAAAATGTAGTTTTTTTTGTTTAACGCATCAATTCGGATTTTTTTAGTACATGGCCGGGTATTGAATGGGGTTGAATTCAGATCGAGTTTCCAAAAAACAGTGCGGATGATTAAGATTTTCGGATCGGTTTAGATCGAATTTTTTCATATCGGGTTTGGACCGGATTTTTAGAAATATGTCCAAACCTACATGTTTGTCAAAACGCCAAACAAGCCTAACACATGGACTATGCGTAAGATGATAAAAATAAACAATAATGATGATAGACTAATCATAAACTATTTTTGGGTGTGTCACACTTTTTGCATAAGCAACCGTACGTTAGCTTTTGTTCACGTGACATATCGCTAATTTCAGTAAAGCAACTGATTGGTTACAACACTTGTATAAAATAGCAAAGTTGGTTTCGTAAATTCGTATTAAATAATGTTCTGTAAATTAAGTTATCGAAATGGTATTTGAACAATGTAACGCAAAAGTGCAAAAGAGTGAAGATTAAGTTTGGGCATAAAAATCAAGTTTATGAAGAATAGAGAGAAGTTTAGAAAGGGTGAGAGGTTTCTCTTGAAAATCATTAAGACCAGCTTCCATAAATTCTTTCTTCTCTCCTTCATTTGCTCGAGTAGTTACTCCTGCTATCTTGCTCTCAATCCCCATCTCCCTTAATCTTTTTGTTGCCTATATATCAAACAAATATATTCATTAAATCATTGAATATAATCCATTTAATATTACACCTATCTATACTTTTCAATTACCCAAAATATCCAAGTAACTAGTCTTTTAGAATTTCAATCAAAGAACTAATTAGTGAAAAGCATTACTCCTTTATAAATACTAAAAGAAACATATGAAATCTTTTAAGAAGGTCTGCATCCATTAATAAGGAGTCTTATTCTAAAAATAGATAGATTCGTTTC
Source organism: Iberis pinnata (assembly GCA_900406425.1). Classification (NCBI taxonomy): domain Eukaryota; kingdom Viridiplantae; phylum Streptophyta; class Magnoliopsida; order Brassicales; family Brassicaceae; genus Iberis; species Iberis pinnata. The sequence continues at coordinate 4,719 of OVBE01011980.1, forward strand.
ATTCGGCTTCTTCTATTATATATGGGATATTCTCAAAAGAGAAGTAAATTAAAACCGGGAAAAAATCAAAATTAAATTAAAAGTTATTATTTATATTGATTTTCTGGATGTTTTGACAAAAAAGAGATATTGCTTTCTATGTAATTAATGAACTAAAAAAAGAGAGTGAAAGACGAAGAAATTACCTGAATGCCATTCATGATAGGCATTTCCATGTCCATTAGAATGAGATCATAGTTTCTGCCTGAAGAGTATACGTCCACTGCTTCTTTTCCATTACATACGACATCGTTTTTAATCCCTAAACGATCCAAAAGTTTATGATGTATGCTTTGGTTTACCAAATTGTCATCTACGACCAAAGCAGTTAACTTGGACTTTGCCAAATTTGGAACTTCATCACCTATCTCTATCGTCATCTTTTTTCTCTCTTAGATTTAATTATGACAGTGTTTTTTCTTGTCACAACTTTGCACTGTTATTTAAAGGAGAAGACATCTCAAGAAAGAATCATAAGGATTGTGTCTTGGATCTATGTGTTTTTTTACCTTTTTCTTTTTTAGGTAATAAGAATCTCATCCTTTGCTTTACATTTTCATGAGATTGCCCCCATCATTAGCCCAAGCTAGAGACATGAATAGCAAATAATCATAAATCATTTTAATTATGTATATCAAACTAATTATTATTTTACAGTAAATGTATAATTTCTTGCTCAAAATTTCTAAAGGTTATCAATATCTATGTATTATATTATATTTGAAATTAATTCTTAAAACCAAAAAAAATCTTAAGACATACTATTTCTCTTCATAGATACCTTTTAATATATTTAAATAAAGATTATCTATTCTTTTTGGTTTGTATCTACGCATTACATTATTAATATAAGTATTTAAGTTAATAAATATGAAACCCAATATTTCCACAAACGTAACTTTTTTATATATATAATCTCAGTATGGTAATGAAGCAAAGGAAGATTTTATTTTCTGAGCAAATTATTTTGATAATAGAAGACATTCTAGAGAGGTTGTGGTCGTGACTGCACAATGTAAACGTCTTCACCAACCAAACAACCTTCGACGTCTTGTGCACATCCAAAGTTCCTTTCCAAGTAGAATCCAACCGAACCGAGTCTCTTACCGAGTTGCTCTCTGAACACTGAGTCAACCGTTAACCGTTTCTTGCTATAGTCAACGGTCAATCGAACGTATTTTCCATCAGCAGGACCTGTCCCTGACACCACTAGCTCTTCACTGAAGTTTGCGAAAGCTAAGGTTTGCACATTCCCATCTAGCTTACCCGAGGCTAGTCTCCATGGCGTTCCTCTTGTTCCTGAAGCTAATGTCTCACCTAAACCAGGAGCTATCTCTGCTTCCACCAGGTTACTGTCTGGATCCGCTGGACTCACCGTGTGTAGAACAAAAGATAAGTCCGGTGAAAGCATTTCTTGTACTAGAACCGCCATTGATGCTTCTCTTTGAGGGACACCAGCAGCTCTCCGGCTTAGAACAGCTCTTCTTGTGTAGAGAGATGCCCAAACTTGACAAACCGAATCCGAAAACACTGATGGATCTGATGGGCTTACGTTAGGGATTGATTCATATAGTCCTGCGGCTGACATTCCGGCTAAATCCTCTACGTTAGCACTTGAACGAACAATGAGACGAGCGTCTTTAGGAAATGCTTTGCTAATGGTGCTGATTGTTTCCTTAGACAATTGCATTGATTTCATCACTTCATGGATATGATCACATACTTTGTCTAGCTCACCACCTTCGGGTCTAGCCGTTTCTAATTTTTCTAACAAAGACGCAAACTTTTCTTCTGAATTACTCTGGTTTAAAGCTAGTTCCATTGATCCGAAAGGTATGACAACTCCAGCTGGAACCTTAAATGATGCTGGAACTCCATCTTCACTCTCCACTGCACATTCATTTAGAAAAATAACTGAGATGTGGTCCTAGTCAATTTCGACATTACGTAAAACTTTACCTTTACTAGAGGCTACTGCTAAAGATGCAAGAAGACCACAAGCAGCAGCTTTTGAACCAGAAGTTGATACATCTGCATCAGAAAGTTGTATGATTCCTCCACTAGGGATATCCTAATGGATGAAACGTTTTATATCAGTATGTGATTTAATGTGCAATGTACAACATAGATCTCGAAAAATTTACCTTCAATGAGGAAATAGGCTTTGACTCTTCATCATCTTTAGATGAAGTATTCTTGATGGCTTTTTTGTTCGCATTAGAATTAGAAGCACGATTTCTATTTTCAGTCGAAAGTACCATACTCACATGGCTTGAGGATGCTTCCAACCTGTAGTTAAGGTTCGTATTATAAAACTTTCTATTAGTTAGTCACTAAAGTAACAACGTACCTCACGTATTTCCCCACAAGTCCTCGTATATCAGCAACCTTGTCATCGTCATCACAAGTCACAAAGACAATTTTCTCCTGAAGAAAATTACGCAAAGAGTTTCAACAATGCAATTCTTCAGTAAGAAGTAGAAAACTCAAATAAAGGGAAAACATTATTGCCTGGCGCGCTCTAACACCAAGGTGAGACAAGTGAGGCAATTCCTGGAGAAGAACGACTCCAGCTATGTTTCCATTAGCAGCACTTACCTGTTACAAGTTAGTATTTAGTATATGATGTTACTAATCACGGTGAATTCTAGCTCAAAAAACCTCTTCATCGCCATCAGCTTTGTTGACTAAGAGAATAATAGGACCACCAGCAGTTGATGGTAATGATCCAGCCACTATGCTCTCAACCTGCGGCCACAAAAGTGAATTCTCCTCTAAGAAAACAAATCCTAAAGCATGGTGCAACAACACCCAAATCTAGGACCCAAAAACTGTAATTGCTCCATCTTCAGCAAAAGTCCTACTTATGAAAAGTTCACACATAATATCATCTTTTAAACTGGAACTTCTTATAGGACTGAAACCACACATTATGACTTACCAACCAAACTTTATATTGATAATTCCTTCTTTACGTACCTGAACTAATGTCCCATAAGTCGATCCAGGTACAATGACATCCCAGCCCTCAGAACCAAGTGAATTTCTTATAGCTTTTAGAAGAACAGTGCAGAGCTTTGAGATCTGGAAAATTATGCTGTAAAAGAGAACAAATTTTGAGTAAGATAAGCAAGAAAGAATCTCAAAACATTCTCAGAATTATTTTCATGTGGTAGCTTGTACCATTTACGCTCAGACTTACCCAGCACGAATCTCTGCTTCTGTATAGGTCTTGACACTATTTTCTGGAATCCCAAGAGCTCTTCCTAAAATCTGAGATGAGAAGGACGTTTATGTTTAGATTAGCAGCAGAGTGATAATTTTGTCTGATATGTCTTTCTATGGCGGAAGAAAAAGATCTGGCTACATGAATTTGACTGCAATAGAAGTTGCATAACTAACTTAAGAATGTAATACATGGGAAAATACGTACCTCCACATTAGGAGGAAATATTTGAAGAAGTAAATCAGAATATTCTGCTGTTAATCTCCGTGCTCGATCAAGGGTTGCTTTCAGCCTCATGGCCCATATGGTTTTTCCATCCTCTCCCCCTTCATGGAAAAGAGATATTTTCAGCTTATAGCTATAACTTGCAAATTCTTTACAACAGAAAACTAGCCTCACACTTTAGAGTTACATAGAACGAGCTGGCACATGTGAGAGAAGAAAATCACCTTCTTTTTCTAGTAAGTCTCTCTCTCGCCAGGCGAGGAGTTCACTTCCAATGGCTAGACATTCTTCTTGCTTCCAACCAGATAGACCTACTTGGTGAACACCCAAAACCAAAGCATCTAGTGGATCATTCCACGAAGCAACTATTCTTGATTCCACGTCTTTTGCCAGTTTAACAGCTCCTCCCATAGTTTCAAGAGAATTGAGGAATCTACTCAAATCATTGACAAAGACATAAGGTGAAGAAATAAAACTACTTCGAAAGGAAATTTTGTTCCAAAAAGCACTCATAATCTCATGCACACCTGCTTAGTAGAACAAAGAAGTAGTCCTCCAGGCCAATCTCACATAGGCGCCACTAAAAGAGGTAGCAAACTTTATAAATCAATTATCTGCTGCATAATAATGCTGAATTGTCTAAAACGCTTACCTTCTGGCGCATTGCAATGGCAGTATCAGGAGCATCATTTCGCAAGCCGCTATTAAGTTCTTTAATAATTGTTTCTCTTAGAGAAGCCAAAGAATGCATGGTTTTAATCAACTCCAGAACAATGCTTGATTCTCCTGCTTCGTCAAGGCACTGGAAATATGAATTTTGCAGTCAGTCTCATGAAGAGACTAAAATAACAAACTTTGCAATGATTGTGTTTAAAATGCGTAATCGTCAAATGGTGTTTTTGTGTGTGCACATATCAGAAGACCATGCAAGAAAACCCAATAAAATATTGCATTCAGAGAAATTCATATTCAGCACTGGATCAATAGAAAAAGAAAAGTCAGAGCTTACCCTTTTACACTCAAAAAACAAATTGAGAGCAGAAAGACCTCTCTCATCCATAGAAATTTTCATAGAATCAAGTTGTTCAGTGAGGCTGCGACAAGATACAAGAGCTATTGAACTATAGTGTCATGTGAGACTATATTATAGCACGTAAATCGAATGAAAGAATAGGTTTGGCTTCAAAAATATAGTACCTCCCAGCATTAAAGAAATCCTTGAGCTCATTATGGAATATTTTGAATTGCTGCACAAATTCTCCACTGTATTTTCCTGGGATCTCAGTTATTCTTGCAAGCATAGCTTCTGTTGCGATTAGATCTTCTGGACCCGCACAACGGTGAAGCTTATTTTGTATGGTATGTTTAATTTCTTGCTGGAACAAGTGTAGCTTATATGAATACTATGACAGAAACTGATCTAATGAGAAAAACAGCTAAAGAAAGTATTACCTTGAGATCATGAGGAATATCATTGCGATGGGCTATGTCCCTAATTCGGGTAAGAGGAACAGATACAGTAAACTCTGCTTTAAAAGAAGGCAAACATGGATGGATTTTACGAGCAACAAGCACTTCCTACCAAATAAAAGTATATCCAACTTAGAGAAGCTGATAAGTAAAGAACAACTACAGATTTTTGAGAGGTTTACGAAACTAGAGAACTTAAAAATGCTTAAGGGAAATTGAAACAATGTGTCACCTCTGCTGTAGCATCTTTCTTGCTGCAAATGTTCTCCAACTCACGGAATATAAGCCTGGAAATTTCAGCATGCCGGTTTGGACGGTGATGGCCTCCATCTTCAAAGCAAGGAATCTGACCTGTGTTTATCCACTGCATACAAAGCCACACAAACAAAAACAATGATAAACAAGGTGAAATGTCAAAGAAGTGGACAAAGATAGATGAAGTTTTACAAAGAAAAGAGAAACCTTCAAATAGATTGCAGAGTATATGAGCGCCTTCAATCGTTCCTCCCTCTCAGTACTTCCAACTACAAGCTCGCGCACCATTTCAAGCTTTGACAGAAGAACACACCAAACAATAAAAGCTTAGGAGTATTCTAAGAGTCCAAAAGTGAAAGAAACGTACACATCCAGTCTCATGGACCAATCCATAAGGTTACCTTTCTCCACCAGTTCTTAGAGTTTTGATCACCCTCTACCATCTTAAGAGCTGAACCTTCAAGACCAGTTGTGTCCCAATGCCTCCCGACTTCTCTATTGCTATGCTCATTGGAGCGCATGAAGGAGGCGTCCTTGCCTTGCCATTGCCCCGCCAATGTGCTTTTCTGAAGCTGCGCACCATTCTCACTCCCCACTACTCTCTTGTCGCTGACGTCGTGGTTATCGCTCTCGTGTGCATCACTGACGACCTCCTGAGGAAGATCAAGGGTTTCTCTGGTAGCATCCCAGTGGCAGATGACGGAGAAACTTCCAGAATCGGGAAGCATAAGGATACGATTATCACCGGATTCCCACGAGAGCGAGCCATCATTTTGGACAATGACGAACTTATATTCCAAAGCCTGACCTCCGCTAAGCTCCAGCTCACAAACCCAACCATTCTCAGTCCAAATAAGAGGCGATTTCTTCTTCCAGGATCCAATTTCTTTAGCTGATCCAAACATAGCAACATGCTCACCGAACTTAACTTGATGATCTAGCCTCACATTCAACTTCACCTTCGTTCCCGACGCATCCTTCTTCTTCCGCCGATCCTCTCTAGCTCCGATCAAATTAGGAATTCAAAAATTGAAATAGAAATGAGAGTCGATTATGATCCAAACGAACAGAGAATAAGAAGAAGAAGGAGAAGGAGAAGGAGAAGAAGAAGTCATACATGGTGGAAGAACCCGAAGAAGAAGAAGAAGCGCAAGTGAGTCGAGAAGGAGAAATTCTGAGTCGGTCGGAATGGCGAACAAGACGAGGTGTGCGAGTGAAGCTGACGAGTCTGGGAAGAGATGAGTTCCTGGTGATGAAGGTGAAAGGAGAGCCGCAACAATGGCTGCCAAAGCTCTCCATTGGTACGATAAGAGATTTTTTTGGTTAGTCTTCAAACCATATTATATGGAGTTTCGCTTGTTTCCTCTCACTAAAATATCTTCTTTTATTTAAATATATATTAAATTTAAATTACTACTTAAAACCATTCTTTTCGTAAAAAATACGTAAAGATAGATCACCATAATTATCCTAGGAATACGGTTCTTCTTTCATATTCTTTTTTATATATATAGTTTTTCTTATGATCATCATGTTTCCATAACTCTGAAAGAGTTCGGTTAGACTCAAAATATTCACGGTCGTTAAAAATATCCAGAAAAGCTACTGAAATTCATCCCATTTTAATTAATGGTGGCCGAAATTTGAATACAGATGATCAAATTTATATGTGCGAGCTTTTGCCACCAAAATTACAAACTCCGATATTATATACATAGACGTGCCTAATGTTATACAATAAATGCATTCGCCTCAGGCCTTGTAAATACATAAAATAATTTGAGGCCCTGACATTAAATATCTATGTAACATAATGGTAAAAAGTAGAAAATCAAGTATTTGAAGTAAAAACAAAATTGTAGTTAAAATAAATATACAAAAATATAGAAATCTAGATAACACATTATTTATTTAATATATTTAATTATTGACAGAAATATGTTTATGTCAATGATACAAAATCAGTTTGTTATGCATTCAATTGAATGTAATCATTACCTATGCAGAAGATGTATAAATATGTTTATGTGTATGACAGAAGTATATAAATGTATATTTTATATATTTGATTAGACAACTCAAAAAAATTCATTTCAAAGACACGTGTTTGTGTTTCATTTTAATAAAGTGAACTAAAACAAATTTAGTTTTGTACGGTTATAAATATTTTAATTTTTATTACTTTGCGGATTTGTTATTAAAATTTAGAATTTTGATATTATTACAAAAGTAAATAAGAAAACAATTAACATATTATAACTGAATAACATCAATTTTACAAGCCCAACAATAATATTGTAACCGATTAGCATTAGTTTTATCTAACGTATTATATGAGTAAAACTTTTATTTTTTACTTTTACAATTAAATACAATTTTATTTTTTATACTTTCCGGTTTTGTACGGTTATAAATATTTGAATTTTTATTACTTTTCGGATTTGTATTTGAATTTAGATTTCTGATATTATTATAAAAGTAAATAAAAACAATTTAATTATAAATGGTTTTAAAATAGTGTTTTATGATAAGTTTGAAATTTGTAAGAAAGTTGTCATAAATTGAAGGCATTAGGTTTTTCAATGTATGTTTTTTACCACACAAAATATTGTAGTTTTCAAGTTACTTTTAATTTAAAATTCAGACCAATGTAACTGTTAACTTCTTCCCTATAAATATGCAAAATTGAAAATTTGTTAAACACCATCATTTCCCGAAAAAAATTCAAATTCAATATAGATCTTTTCTCTAAAAAAACATGAGTTCATGTTTGACAACCGCTTCCTCTACTCCACAAATCCAGAAAATCACTTTAACGGTCATCGACCAACAAGTTATTAAGTTCTTATCTTTTTAGTAACTTAAATTTGTTTAAACAATGATATGATATATAATTATCTTTTCATATTATCATTATACATTTTTTTATGTTTGTTACAGGGAGTATCATTTATATACCGCATAAAAATGACTATGAAATTATCTAAACTAATGAAATCGTATTGTGACAAGAAATTTGTCTATTATGATCTTATTCGTTTCCTTTATGATGGCAAAAGGATAAGGTCTAATCGGACTCCTAATGAGGCATTGTACTTGCTTATATTTTATAATAAGTATTTGGTATATTTATTACATATTTTGGAAACTAATACATGTGGTTTTTTATATTTTAGCTCATGATAGAGGATGGAGACGAGATATGTGCATTTACTGAGTTTATTGGTGGTTTTTAATTGTTTAGAATATCTTAAGTTTTTATGTTATCTAATTATGTATGTGAACGGTATCAAGTTGTTCTACGTTTTTAAATTTGATTCTATCAGTTATGTTTTATGTTATTTAAGTTTATGTTTTATGTTGTCTATGGATTAAAAAAAAGTGTATGTTAACTATTTCGTTTTGAATAATTTGTTGAATGAATTATTTAGATAACAATATAAGTAAACAAACGAAAAACATTATTGTAGTATTCAAGCAAAATTTCAAAAATAAAATGATATTTTGGGTAAAAACAATAAAAATAAAAATAATAAGTTAATTTCTATATATTTATTAGAAAGGTAATTCATATTACCTTTCAATTTGATCGTTAGTTTTGAAGTTTCATTATGTAAAAAATTATGTTATTTGCTAATCTATTTTAATATTTGTTTTAAACAAACAATTGTTTAATTTTAAACTATACTAATTTGTGTTAGGATAATAATATCTATAATATAAAATAATAATTATTTTTTATATAACTTATATTTTTTGGAAACACAATGTTATTGTTGTTTAGATATTTTCTGATATATATATATA
>OVBE01011981.1:0-13740 GCA_900406425.1 Iberis pinnata
ATAATTAAACTTAGGAATTTGCTAGACTTAGGATTAGCAAATCCGTGTTTATCACTCGTAGACCTACCATTCTGCGATCATGATGGAAGAACCTAAGAGTGTTTGTTTTACACTACGCTATAAAATAACTCCACCATCCAACAGAACCACTTAACCTAATGTAGGTTTTCTACTATTTTGGCATCCACCAAAATCAGAATCATAATACTTAATGATCTCCAAAAGTTCTGATATGTGAGCATATATCCTATTTTTCTCTACATGTATCTTATGACCCTTTTGGATGCTTTTGACTGGTCTATAATTGCTTAAATATATGCCCAACATTCCAACTACGTACGCAATATCCAAATGCGTACAAACTTGATCATTCATAAGACTCCCTACTGCTGACACATAAAGAATCTTATGCATCTCCTGAATTTCAAAATTTACTTTAGGCCATTGAGCAAAACAAAATTTGTCTCCTTTAGCGACTGGAGTATCTCCTGCTTTGCAATTATGCATGCCAAATCTTTTAAGGGTTTTGTCAATATAGCTCTTTTGTGATAATCCAAGAATTCCTCGAGAACGATCTTGATGAATCTCGATTCCTAATACAAAAGATGCCTCACCAAGATCTTTCATCTCAAATTTTTCCTTAAGAAATTTCTTGGTGTTTACCAACATGCTTATATCGTTATTGGCCAATAGTATCTCATCGACATATAAAACCAGGAAGATACATTTACTCCCACTGAACTTTTGATACACACAGTCTTCAACCAAATTCATTTCAAGACCAAAAGAGATGATAACCTTATAAAATTTGTAGTACCTTTTGACGGGAAGCCTGTTTTAGCCCATAGATGGATTTAGTCAATTTGCATACCATTTTCTTTGCATTACCTAAGGCAAAGTTTTCTGGTTGCTCCAGATAAATCGTTTCGTCAATGCATCCACTTAAAAAAACTGTTTTGACATCCATATGATGAAGCTCTAAATCATAATCTGTAACTAAAATCATTATAGTCGATCCCTATAGTTTTTAGCTACTAGATGAGCTTTATACCTTTCCATATTACCAACCAAATCCTTTTTAAAAAATTCATTTACAACCAATTGGTTTCAACTTCTGGCAATTGGACAAGGTCCAAAACTTTATTTTCTAGCATCGAGTGGTACTCTTCTTTCTATTACTTTGATCCACTTATTTGAATTGGAACAACTCATTGTCTCACGGAAGTTGATGGAATTGTCTTCCAAAAGAGTTTGATTTTCCTCATGTTCCATTATAAACACTATATAATCAATTGGAATAGTGTTTCTCTTTATGCTAGTGGACCGACGTAAAGGGACTTGCTTTTGTTGCATCAGCTCTTGAGGATTTAGAATTTGACTTTTGATATCGATATCATCGACATCCTGAGTTGAAGGAAGAACTTCATTATCAACTTGAGGTTTCAAATTTGCTTTATCCAAAGCAACTATACAAATCGGCATATTAACCGGAGCCGATTCTTCCTCAAAGATAATATCCCTAACTTTATTTTTCCCCCTAAATTCAATATCCTCAAAAATTTAGCTATCCCCGTCTCAAAATATTCTTTAGAGTGGGATCATAAAAATTAGAGCCTTTAGATTATACTACATATCCAATAAAGTAATTGCTCACAGTTACTTCTATTCATATGGCCTATAAGGCCTAGCCTCAGCTAGACATCGCCATATGTGAAAATGCTTTAGACTGAGGTTTCGTCAAGTCAAAATCTCATAAAGAGTTTTAACAGTTGCTTTAGTTGGTACTTTATTAAGAATGTAAGCCGCAGTCTTTAGTGTCTCTCCTTAGAGTGATTCAGATAAAGTGGAATGATTAATCATACTCCTTACCATGTCCTTAAGAGTGTTGTTCCTTCTTTCAGATACATCATTCATGCTAGGAGGCCCATGCATTGTGTACTGAGGTACAATACCACACTCCTCTAGGTATCTGGAAAATGGTCCTAGACGTTGTTCTCCTAAACCGTCATACTGATTTTAGTATTCACTATCACGATTAGATCTGACAGACTTTATTCTTAGGTCGAGTTGTTTCTCGACCTCAACCTTAAACTTTATGAACACATCCAAGGACCCTGATATTTTATGAATAAGAAATATGTACGCATATCGAGAGTAATTGTCAATGAATGATATAAAGTATTGTTGACCATTCCAGGATGGAGTAGGAAACGGTCCACAAATATCCGTATTTATCAACTCAAAGACTTCCGTAGCTCTATATGCACCTAATTTCTTATTTATGGTATGTTTTTCGTTAATGTAATCTACACAGACATCCAAATCTGTGAAGTTTACTGAACTCAATATACCTTCTGACACAAGTCGCTCAACTCTATTTCTAGATATGTGACCTAGGCGCTTGTGCCATAAAGTTCCCGAATTTACATTTTCAAATTTTTGTTTAGTACCTCTTGATTTGATACTTAAATTTTTAACTTTAGAATTTATAGTTTCAAGCATATAAATACTGTGATTTTCCAAAAATTTACTAGTCTCAACAAAGTTTAAATTTAAAGACAAAGTAGCTACTCCGTTCTCAGTTAGACATGAATAACCTAATATGTCTAAATGAGAACTGGAGACTACATTCCGTCAAAAAGACGGAACAGCAAAAGTGTCTTTCAAATCCAAAAAATGACCGAAACTAAACCAAGTCAAAAATACACGATTGCCTCCATATCTACCAGAAAACCATTAACCACATGAATGCATCTTTAAGCATAAATTGGTTTTTTTGGTAGCTTAAGCAATCCTATAGTGAAACACTGCTGTTAGTAGTATTACCAAGTCTAGCCACCAAGTGTTTTTAGGTACGTTAACTAAACTTATTTCAGCACATACCTTTGTACCACGCCAAACGTGATACTTACGGCAGTCCTTCTTAAGGTGTCCAGCCTTCCTACAAAAGAAACAGGTGTCCTCACCCTTAGCCTGTTTCTTTTGGCTTGGACCATTAACAGATTCATTTTTAGTGGACTCAATTTTTTTTCTTTTGCCCAAAATATTAGAGGTGTTAACCATATGAGTACTTTTTGTCCTATATTGTTTTTTTTCTCTCTTCCTCTTGCACACAATACACAATGAGATCATGAAGAGATCATTGGTTCTTCTGTGTGTTATAATTAGATTTTGACTTATTGAATTGAGGAGAAAGCGAGTTCAAGATAAAGTATATGAGAAATTCAACCGGAAACTCAATCTTAAGTGTCTTGAATTTTGAAACAATGTTAGATATTTTCGAAGTGTACTCCCTTATTGTTCATTTGCAGTAATACTTTATCGTACTAAGAAATTCATAAGCATGGTTATTTTCGCTTTATCACTTAAGCATATATCCATTTCAGCAAGGAACTATTTGAGATCTTTGATTTCCTCACCACCTCTAAAGGTTTTTAGAATTGTGTCCGTAGTGATCCGTACAAGAATTCCGAAAGATGTGCGGAACGAACGTACCGAGAATTGTTATGGAAGATAACTTTGCTAGTTTAGATGAGCTAGTAGTCCTGAGAAAACGCAAGAACCATTCGATTTAAGTTAAATTACGAACTAAGTTTCATAAGCTGGTCAGGAAAGACCGTAGTTGATCAGTCATGAGTTATGTTCCGAGCTGCAAAAACCGATGACTGGACTGTGCTGTGTGTGTGCTTGGTGCAGCTGGTTAAGCAGAATGAGTGCCTGCTCGGGATGCTCATTGAGATGCTTAAGCTTGTGGAAATTCTATGTGGGTGTGTGTTGGGCGTGTGTTGGTGTAGGCAGCCAAACTGGTTGGTGAAGCACACAACTCGCACACCACCTTATTTCCTTCCTCGGAAGAAACCCAAGATGCTGCCACCAGCTTGTTTCTAGTCTATATAATCAGCCCAAGACCTTCATTTTTTCACACACAAAACGAAAATCAGTAGCAAAGCTCAGCAAAATTAAAATCAAGAAGCAAGATCATTTCGTGTTAAGGAATAAGAAAGGGAGAATTCGAACCTGTCTTGATCACACACGAATCAGTTTTAAGTAAGCCATTCGAATTTCTTCAAGATCATTCTCGGATCAGCCTTAAGCCATCCAACCGAACCAAAACCAGACATTGTTAAGGTGAGTTCCAGTTCTTGTTTGAGCTGCGAAAGAGAGATTGTGTGAGTCCTTATTGTGTGTCGTGATGTGTGTGTGATGTTTGTACGGTTTGCATGTAGTGTGGATTGAGAGTTAGAATAATGATATTTAATCATGCATTAAAAACATATGAATAATTAACTAAGTGAGTTGATATGCCTTGTTGAGAGTGTATATATTGGGATCAAACCATTGTCACTTGTGGTGTGACTGAGATGGTGTCGATGGTTGTGGTCGGATCATTGTCACTTGTGGTGTGATTGAGATGGTGCCGGTGTGAGTAATCGAACCATTGTCACTTGTTAAGCCTTTGTGGTTTCAAGTGATTGAGATGGTGTTAAATGGTTTGGTGGATTGTTAAGGATATCAAACACTAGAATATTAATTATTAAAAATTTACTACTAAAACTTAAGCACTAATCAGTTGAACATATGCTTGTTGCTTGTTTATTATGTTGGAAATTATGCGGAATTATTGGTGCAGGTTTCTGACAGAACTCACTGAGTTTATTAGTTGCTCACGTCTCACTCTCTTTTGCAGGAAATCATAAAAGGATTTAGAGGGACTAGAGGAACAATAGGCTGCAGTTTGTAGATTGTGTAGCTTTTCGTAAAATATATGTTTTGCTTGTACATGTACGTTTTGAACGTTATGGTCGGGCCCAAACTTATGTATCATATACTTTGTAAACATTTTTATGTAATAACATAAAGATGTTATGTTTAAAAATAAACTTGGTTTTGTATGATACATTGTCTGGTTCGAACAGTACTAACGGCTTAGCATCATTTGGGTTGACAAGCTTTTAATGGCGTTAAGACGAGATTTTGTACTTGGTCGTTTTTGTTTGAAGTTCGAATCTTTTACTAACCTCGAATAATTCGTCTAAGTATAAAATCAATGTAATGATTCCTTTCTAGTCGTGATCGGGAGTGTTACAAAGTGGTATCAGAGCATGGTTTGCCATTCACATGATACGATTAAATTTTTTATCAAGTCTAAAAAATGTCGCAAAAGGCTATTTAAGAAAATCGGCAATGTTCCTTTATATGGGTTTATTGATTGGGACTAATACTTAGATTATTTTGTTAAGATGCCTCCAAGACGTTGGGGACCGATACCGCTGTGCGAAGCGCCAAACCAACCGTATCAACCTAATGTTGAGCTTTATTCGAGCAGTGCTAATGCATTGCATGCTGGGTCTGAACAAGAATCAGTAGGAGATAATTTTGAAACGGAAGGACTATGATTTCAAAATATGGGGAATTAAAGCTGTCATGGGAGTACGGTTAATGAAATTGATGTTGACTTGGAAGCGGACAGCTCCGAACGAGTTAGATGTTCTCATCAGCGAGAAAGGAAAATTCCACCAAGCGGAAGAGATCCGTGGGATGCCTTTGGGAATCATCTGTTTGAGCGATTAGATCAATATCAGACTCAACCTAGAGACATGCCAAACTTCACGTCCTTGGTTAAATTAATGCACACTTTGGGAATCGCTCGTTACGGTGGGAGTACCGACCCAATAATTTCAGATAACTACTTGCGGATATAGAGAGGATCTTCAATGCCACTCGTTGTCCCGGCGAATTTAAGAAGGATGTGGCGGTATATTATCACGAGAGGGACGCGGATCATTGGTGGCGCAACATCCAAGGATGATTTTTCGAAGGAATCATTACATGGGTCAATTTTTGAAGAGAATTTGAGAGGAAGTATATTCCTTCGGAAGCTCGAGAGAGGCTGGAAACACAATTTTTAATACTATAACAAGGTAACCGAACAGTGAGAGAGTATGAAGTGGAATTTACCAGACTGCCGGATTACGTTCTTTTTACCCCGAATCAAGAACCAACGATGATCTGCAGGCTTATAAGGGAACTACATCCATAAATACGTCATAGATTACAAGTGGTCAAGTTCTTCGATTTTTATGAAGTAGTGGAACGCGCCGTGAATGTTGAAGAAGGAATTGCGGTAGAACGTGCTGCGACGTCTAGACCGACGCCGCAAAACAGACTTGCAACATATAAGTATCAATCTCCAAACCATGAATAGTTTGGTAGACGGTGACAAGTTAGGAGGAGATTCTCGGTTATTGTGCGCGAACGTGGGAGGGCTTCTCAAGTACCACGAATGTTTGTTCGACCCATGGAGGGTCTACTTTTGTGCCAAAGTTGCAATGGGAGAGGAAATTTATCGAGAGATTGTCCGAACTATAGAAACACGAGCACAACTTTTCCGAGACCAGTAACATGTTTTGCGTGTGGGGAGCATGGACATTACGCTACGTCTTGTCCTTGTATTCACCCAGCGGTAACCGTTATACCTCCGCTAGAATCACCGCCAAAAATGCAAGCAATCGCAGGCAGAATTTATGACTTGGATGCAGAAAAACTGGATCGTCTCAGGCCGCTAAAGGTCCTATTACGGGTATGTTTGGGTTTTAACTTATTGCGTGTTAGAATTGATTGCATTAGTAAGTTTACTTGATTATTGAATCGTGGATAATTTGTGATTAGGAACATTACGTGTTGGTGGAGTAATATTTTTTTTCTTGTACATGTAATGTTTTTAACCACAAATAATTTTTATACACGATTCAATTATCAAGTAAACTTACTAATGCAATCAATTTAACACGCTATGAGGTAAAACCCAAACGTACCCATAACAGGGTCTTTAGCGGCCTAAGATGGTCCGACTTTTTCTGCGTCCAAGACATAAACTCTGCCTGCGATTGCTTGATTTTTTGGCGGTGATTCTAGCTGAGGTAGAACGGTTATCGCGTGGTGAATATGAGGACAAGACATAGCGTAATGTCCCTGTTCTCTATACACAAAACACGTTATTGGCCTCGGAAAAGTCGTGCCCGTTTTTCTATGGTTCAGAAAATCTCTCGATAAATATCGTTTCTTATTGCAACGTTGGCACATAGGTAAACCCTCCATGGGCCAAACAGACATTCGTGGTACTTGAGAAGTTCTCCCACGTCCACGCACAATAACCGGGACTCTCCCCCTAATTTGTCCCCATCTACCAAACTGTTTACGGTTTGGAGGTTGATACTCGTATGTTGCAGGTCCATTTTGCTGTGTCGGTCTAGACGTCGTAACACGTTCTGCTGCAATTCTTTTTTCCACATTCACGGTGCGTTCTACTACTTGGTAAAAGTCGAAAAACTCGACCGCTTGTAGTCTACTCCAAATTTATGGACGTAGTCCCCTTATAAACCTGCGGATCATCGTTGGTTCTTGATTCAAGGTAAAATGAACGTACCTCCGGAGTATGGTAAAATCCATTTCATAGTCTCTCAATGTTTGGTTACCTTGTTCTAGTCTTAAAGAATGTGTTTTCAGCCTGTCTCGAGCTTCCGAAGGAATATACTTCTTCTCAAATTCTCTTTAAAACTTGACCCGCATAATGAATCATTCGCAAAATCTTTCTTCGATGTTGCGCAACCAATGATTCGCGTCCCTCTCGAGATAATATACCGCCACATCCTTGTTAAATTATGCGGAACAACGAGTGGAGTTGAATTTTCTCTCTATATTTCGCAACCAGTTATCCGCAGCTATTGGATCGGTACTCCTACCGTAACGAGCGGTTTTCAAAGTCTGCATTAATTTAACCAAAAACATGAAGTTTACCACGTCTCTAAGTTGAGCTTACTGTTGATCTAACCACTCGAAAAGACGATCCTCAAAGGCATCCCACAGATCTCTTCCGCTTGGCGGAATCTTTCCTTTATCGCTGATGAGAATGTCTAACTTGTTCGGAGCTGTCCGCTTCCAAGTCAACATCCATTGCATTAGCCGTACTCCCATGACGGCCCCAATTCCCCATATTTTGAAATCCCAGTCCTTCCATTACAAAATTATCTCCTACTGATTCTTGTTTAGACCCAACATGCAATGCATTGGCGCTGCTCGAATAAAGCTCAACATTAAGTTGATACGGTTGGTTCGGCGCTTCGCACATCGATATCAGTCCCCGACGTCTTGGAGGCACCTTAACAAAATAATATAAGTATTAGTTCCAATCAATAAACCCATATAAAAGAACAATGCCGATATTTTTTTAAATAGCCTTTTGCAATAATGTTTTTAGACTCGATAAAAATTTAAATCAAGTTTCATGTGAACATGGCGAACCATGCTCTGATACCACCTTGTAACACCCCCGACCACGAGTAGAAAGAAAACATTACATTGATTCTATACTTAGGCAAATTATTCAAGGTTCAAAACAAATCCGATTCGAACAAAAACGACCAAGTGCAAAATCTTGTCTTCACGCCATTAAAGGCTTGCCAACCAAAATAACGCTAAGCCGTTAGTACTGTCCGGACCAGAAAATTTATCATATGAAACCAAGTTTATTTTTAAACATAACATTTTTATTATATTAAAACATTTACAAAGTATATGATACATAAATTTGGGCCCAAGCCTAACGCTCAAAACGTACATGTACAAGAAAAACATATAATTTACAAAAGGCTACACAATATACAAACGGAAACCTATTGTTCCTCTAGTCACTCTAAGTCCCTTTACGATTACCTGAAAAAAAGAGTGAGACGTGAGAAACTAATAAACTCAGTGAGTTCGGTCCGGAACCTGCACCAATAATTTCGCATAATTTTCAACATAATAAACAAGCAACAGACATATGTTCAACCGATTAATGCTTAAGTCTTAGTAGTAAATTTTTAATAATTAATATTCTAACGTTTGATATCCTAAACAATCCACCAAACCATTCAACACCATCTCAATCACTTGAAACCACAAAAGCTTAACAAGTGACAATGGTTCAATTACTCACACTGACACAATCTCAATCACACCACAAGTGACAATGGTCCGACCACAACCTTCAACACAATCTCAATCACACCACAAGTGACAATGGTCCGCCACAACCATCGACACCATCTCAATCACACCACAAGTGACAATGGTTCGATCCCACAATCCACACTCTCAAGAAGGCATATCAACCCTCCTAGTTAATTATCCATACGTTTTTAATACATGATTAAATTTATTCTCAGCATTATTCTAACTCCCAATCCACACTACATGCAAATCGTACAAACTAACCAACCATAAAACAATCACACACACGACACACACTAAGGATTCACACAATCTCTTTTTCGCAGCTCAAACAAGAACCGAAACTCACCTCAACAACATCTGGTTTTGGTTCGGTTGGATTGCTTAAGGCTGATCCGAGAATGATCTTGGACAGATTCGGATGGCTTGCTTAAAACTGATCCGTGTGTGATCAAGACAAGTTCTGATTCTCCCTTGCTTACTTCTAAACACGAACTGATCTTGCTTCTTGATTTCGATTATGCAGAGCTTTACTACTGATTTTCGTTTTGTGTGTGAAAAAATGAAGGTCTTGGGCTGATTATATAGATTATAAACAAGCTGGTGGCAGCAGCTTGGATTTCTTCCAAGAAAGAAAATAAGGTGGTATGCGAGCTGTGTGCTTCACCAACTAGTCTGGCTGCCTACACCAACAGACGCCCAACACACACCCAACACACGCCCACATAGCCTTCCCACAAGTTTATGCAGCTCAATGAGCATCCTGAGCAGGCACTCATGCTGCTTAACCAACTTCACCAAGCACACAAAACACACGATCCAGTCTTCGGCTCTTGCGACTCATAATGTAACTCACGAACTGATCAACTACGATATTTCCCGACCAGCTTACGATACTTAGTTCGTAAGTTAACTTAAATCAAATGGTTCTTAAGTTTTCTCGGGACTACTAGCTCACCCAAACTAGAAAAGTTATCGTCCATAACGATTTTCGGTACGTTCGTTCCGCACATTCTTTCAGAGTTCTTGTGCGGGTCACTACAATGTCTTTATTAAATCAATGCGATTGGAACGTTCCCATTTATTATAATTAACTTTATACTCAGCAGTGCTGGTATCCAAAGGAGAAGCAAGGTTTTTCGTCCGTAGCGCAAGGTCAAAATCTATACACCCCATAACGATCTGGACTTTACTTTTTCATTCACTAAAGTTAGAACCCGTAAGAGTTGGAATTGCTCCTAAGTTGGGAAATAAAGAAACAATGTTTGCTAAAAAGAGAACATCTCCTAATTAATGCTCACCAGCCGAAGTAATCAACAATAAATATCAAACAATTGTACAACCCATCCAAGATACCAAGTGTAACGTTAATATCAAGTCTTTGGACAATAATATTAACTACTAGTTGTATTCTTGTTGTAACAATCAAACATTGACAATAATTCATGACAAGTGATAAACCTTTCTTTGAACCGATTTATCATTCATATGTTTTAGTCCAAATAATTGTCACGTGTTACCATACAAGTATATATGCAATCCGGCCACATATTAATCTACCTTTGGGTCAATATAATATTTGCATGAACATACATACATACAACATTTAATATTTTCCATGAAATAAATATCTTCAAAAGAGGTCACTTTGACAACATCTTGAATTTATTAATTTATTTTCAATATCAAACATGTAAAATCTAATTTAATTATTGATTTAAATTTTGATTTTATTAGAGAATTAACTTTAGGTTTGGAGCACTTTATGTAAGAATATGAAATTACTTAATGGTTAGAAAATAAAGTTAATACTTAGCCCAATAATTTTCTTTAATTGAGCCTGATTATATAATTAAATCCAATAATTTTATTAATTTCTGTAATTAGGCTTAAGAATCTAAAATCGTAACCCACCTTTAATTTCATTATGTGGGCTGATTACTTTAATTCCATAAGTGGGCCAATTCTTTATTAAATTTAAAAGCCCACTAATCTCAAAGAAATGAAACCAACGTTTCATTATCCAATATTTTCAAAGCTTATGCTTTGTTTTACTAATACTGAGACACGTAATAAAATTCGTAAAAAGTTGACTCTTAAACATGACGTGTATTGAAATTATAATCATAATTATAGACACATTAAACGTGTCTTTGTCTTAAACTAAAGTAAGTGACAAAACATTTAGCATGTCTCTTAAAATAAGAAACGTGATGCAAGAGGTGTCTGGTTATAATTTCGACTAACACATCAGTAAATACGTGTCTCTTTATTAACACGAGAGAACAAATTTTAATGCAACTTTTGCATCAAAGCTTGTTTATGTTAACTTTATGTTTTCTTCATTCGAAAGTTTTTTATGAAATTTGAAGAATAACATAAGAACATCGTATTAACTTTATCGATGTAAGACCATAATTTTTCTCGTATTATCTTATGTTATGAGCAAAATCTTTAGATAGACCATAATAATCTATCAAAAATTGAAAAAGTGACTTTACTACCACTTGTTAAAATTTGTAGTTTCATAAATCTTAACCATAAAATTTAAGTAGAAACGTACCTGAAAATCCCATAATTCCAAGATCGATAGTTTTAATATTCCAAAGTAAGAACCCAATCTTTTGCAGCGCCCTGTTAGTGACGAGAAAGGTTATCACCCTTTCATATTTAGGCTTCCGTATTGGGTTGACGAATGCGTAATCAATATTTTCAAGCATCACTGAAGAATAGTAGAATCCAGGCAGGAGAAGATGCGAGCAAGCTCGGTCAGGAGTTTCTCTGTTTCGGACGGTTATTATGTAGTTATGCTAAACAACGGTGAAAACAATCGGAGGATATAAAACAGTGTTGGTTCTTCTGGAGGTGATTCGGTGGGTTGTAATACAAGTCAAGAAATATATTCGGGATTATATCCAATGTTTTGACATTTTCAACGAGTGGGTAATTAATGAACGATGGTAGAGTCAATTCTTCTCGAAGCATCGGCGATGATGTTTAAGAGTTCGAAATCTGGGGATATGAAAAATCCTTTCACAATTTGTACGTAAGAGAGACATCATGTATACTAAAGTTTTGGAGAATGCCACAAATAAGTTGAATATGTTGTGAAATATTAATATAATATTATTATATGGTAGTATGAGTGTTTATGTGTATTTGATAAGAGAGACTGTAAGATGAATTTTCTTGTTGCGTGAATTGTACTTTTCATTCAAAATATATCTTCTATTTATCGGAGAAAGAGGAGTTCAATTACATTACACGTACATCACACGTGGTGATAACATGCAACAATTAGATGACTAAAAATAATTATATATATTATAATACTTCTTCTTAATTATCCATATAATATCAAGAGATTGCGACTGTCTCGTTAAAAATCTGATCATGGAAAAACTCAGAGGGATAAAAACCATGATAAGAGAAAAAGAGTACAGTACTACAATCTTCCCTGGAAGTGATGGATATAAATTTCTCTTTAGGTGGCGCATTCCAATGCTTTGAATGTGTTTTCGAAAGACTATTGTAGGAAGCGCCTTTGTAAAAAGGTCTACTGGATTATCGCTTGAGCGAATATACTGGACGTTAACTTCCTTGTTTTTCTCGAGTTCTTTGGTGTAAGAGAAAAATCTTGGAGGAATATGTTTTGTCCTGTCGCTCTTGATATATCCTTCTTTGAGTTGGCCGACACAAGCAGCATTGTCTTCGAACAATATTGTTGGCTCTTTATTGACTGCTATACCGCTTGCTTCTTGTATATGCTGGGTCAATGATCTGAGCCAAACACATTCTCTACATGCTTCATGAAGAGCAAATGTTTCTGCATAATTTGAAGAGGTGGCGACCAAAGTCTGTTTTTGGGAGTGCCACGAGATTGTAGTTCCACTGAATGTAAAAACATATCCGGTTTGCGATCGAGCCTTATGGGTCGGATAAACTAGCATCTGCAAAACCGACTAGACCGAACGCAAATTTTCTATAATAAATAGTCCTAAATCAACTGTACCTTGAAAATAACGAAATATGTGCTTTATCCCGTTCCAATGTCTGCGCGTAGGTGAAGAATTGTATCTTGCAAGAAGATTAGTAGCAAATGCTATATCTGGTCTAGTGCAATTTGCAAGATACATAAGTCCACCAGTGACGCTCATGTATGGTACTTCAGGACCTAAAAGTTCCTCGTCATCTTCACGAGGTCTAAATGGATCCTTGTTAATGTCAAGGGATCTATTAACCATTGGACTACTCAAAGGATTCACTTTATCCATGCTAAAGCGTTTTAACACTCTTTTAGTGTAATTTGATTGATGCAAAAAGATTCATTCTTGGAGGTGCTCTATTTGGAGACCTAGAAAAAACTTTGTCTTTCCAAGATCTTTCATTTCAAACTCTTCTTTCATGTGAGTTTGTGCATCATTAATTTCCTTTTGAGTTCCAATTATGTTCAAGTCATCAACATATACAGCTATGATCACAAATCCATTTGAAGATTTCTTAATAAATACGCAAGGGCATATCGCATTGTTCACATATCCCTTTTTCAAAAGATATTCACTTAAGCGATTATAACACATACGTCCAGATTGTTTTAATCCGTAAAGTGATCGCTGTAATTGGACCAAACATATTTCTTTATATCTTTTAGTGATATTTGATCCTTCCGGGATCTTAAATCCTTCAAGGATTTATATATATATATATATATATATATATCACTATCAAGCGATCCATATAGGTATGCAG
>OVBE01011982.1:0-13739 GCA_900406425.1 Iberis pinnata
ATATATATATATATTTCTGAAACTTTTCTAATAATATAAAATATATATATATATATATTTCTGAAACTTTTCTAATAATATAAAACCTATTAGTTGTAGACGTTCGTTTTTATTTTTAATTGTTACATGAATATACTCATGTGCGCAACAATAACAAAATATATATATGTATATATCATAATATATACATGCATATTTTTTACTTTTCAAATAAAATAAACTCTTAGTGGATATATGAATATAAGGATTTGTATCTTTCAAAAACAACTATTTATTTTTCAGAAAAATACATATATTTTCAGGTATATATATATATATATATATATATACATATATAAATATATCAAATTCATGTTTACATTCACCAAAAAAAAATTTAATTTATTGCAAAATTATCATAAAATATATTTAAAAATAAATATTGATTAATTTTTTAAAAAATTTTAGTTATGCGTTATCTTAAAATTTACACAATATTAACATTGATAATTAAATGATATTAATCAAATGAATAAATACATTTATATCAATTCTATTTGAATTAATGTTAATATTTTAAATATAAAACATAAATAATTGGTGATATAAAACATCATCTTGATTGAATGAAAATAAAATAAATTTAGGGGGTGTATTCAATATGACATTTGGGATGATTTGAGAGGATTTGACAAATCCAGTGTTATTCAAACAAGAACTTTAAAAAGTCACATGAAATCCAATGTTATTCAAACAAAAATTTTAAAAAGTCACATGAAATCCAATGTTATTGAAAATATTTTAAGTTGTGGATTTTGAGTGACTTGATGGTGTTTTAATGGAGTTTCTTTGTTAAATATACAAAATTTCAAATCTCTTGGTTTGATGTGGAATTGTAAAGAGTTTCATAATAAGTCACATGAACTTCTCCAAAATCACTTCAAATCCTGTAAAACTTTACTAAACATAAATCACTTCAAATCCTCTCAAATGTCATATTGAATACACCCTCCTTAAATCCAAAGAGAACATCTCGAACACGCATTTGGTAAGATTCTTAATTTGCTTTCTTCCGTTTGTATATTATGTATTTTAAAATATGTAACATAGAAAAAATATGAAAGGGAAAAACAGCAATGTCTCGAGTCTTCATCATCTAGCTATATAAAGAAAGGAAAATAATAAATTAAAAACTTTTGAAATAAAAGAAGAAAATCATCTCCCCAAAGGTGAATTTGTCGGCTCCTCCGACATCTCCCCGATTTTCATTATTTTTGCAAAATTCTACTCTTTCGGCCAATTCTGTTTTCGCGGAAGATCATCCTCTCTTTTTTGAAGCCCCTTTTGGTTCTGTCTCGGATAATCAGCTGCCTTCGTTAGCTACTTCTCCTCCTCTTCGAGATAACTCCGCCTTAGTCCCTCCTATGAATTGGCGTGATCTTGTCTCTGGTTCTTCATCAAGAATGTAGAAAAAAGCACACCATTTTTTTCCCCAATGAGGTTATCACTAGTAACAAAACAAAAGAGGGAGATTTCCTGGTTTACCATTTCAATGGATCCGACTTCTGGTTATGCTCGCTCTCTACCGCATGGATAAACTAGCTCTCTTCTAGAGGGCTCCATCACGGTTGAACTCGAGCTCTTATTTCTCTAGAAATACTTTCAATTAAATTTGTTAAAGGACAAGTTCTCCAACAGATCCTCCATCTCATCATCCCCTGCCTCTGACTTTGATCTTAATAAAGACCTAGATTCTTTGGGAAGATAATGTTGAGCCTGATCCATAATTTTGAAGGTGTTGTCTAAGAAACATAAAAAGTTTTAAGAAGTTGCATTACGAAGAAGGCCGGATCCTCTTCGACTCAATTAATGATAGAGCACCTCACATTTTGTTAGAACGCTAGGGGATTAATTGTAACGTCAAGCACAAAATCTTGAGAAAATTGCTAAGGCATCATAGGCCGCCTTTTGGTAGTATTTTGGAAACTAGAGTTAGGCTTCCCAAAGATTCTAAGGTTTTTTTATAGCATTTTTGTGGGTTAAAATTTGGAAGCTAATATACTCAAACATTGGCAAAAAAGATATGGGTTCTCTGAAACCCCTTGGTTTTCCTAACTATTCTTTTTAAATCTCCCCAGATAATTTCCTATTTGGTTGTGCGTCCATGACTTTAATTTTGGGTTGTTATATCTTTTTTTATGGGTTCAAGACCAAGGAATAAAGACTTTTATTGTAGGAAATAAATTTGCTAACAACAATTTTCTTCTTGTCTACCACCTTGTAGGATCTCCTTGGTGATTTTAATAAAACATTTAACCTGATGGATCACTCTTCTTGTGGAACTCTAATTTTTAGAGGAATGACATATTTCAGGATTTGTTTATCTCACTCAAAGCTAAAAAACCTTTTTTCGTGGTCTAATCCATACTTAGTGGAATAAGCAAGAAGATAACTTTATTGCTATGAAGTTGAATTCAGTTTTAACTAATGAGCTTTGGGTTTCTCATTTTTCGTCCTTATATGTTATTTTTGATAAACCTGACTTCTCAGAACATGTTTTTGCGGTAATCGTTTTGTCTCAAGAGCTAAGGAGTAAAAAGCCATTTAAGATTTATCACTTTCTTATGGATCACCCGATTTTTTTTATCTGAAGTCCAGTCTGCCTATGATCAATTTCTTATCTCTAGTAACTCTCAGTACTGCCTTTGCAAGAAGCTTAAACTTCTTAAAAAGCCTCTCAAGGATTTAAATCGGTCTTCTTCTCTGACATAGAAGTTCGGACTAATGAAGCTCATTCTGATCTCCTCTTGAAACAAGCTGCATTTTTGACTAACCGTTTTCCAGACTCCGCCACAACTAAAAAATTGGCTTCTAAGAAATTGTGGGCTCTTGCTAAGGCAGAAGAAAATTTTATCTTGTACAAATCCAGGATACGTTAGTTTGCGGCCGAAGACTCTAATTCAACCTTTTTCATAGAGTTGTTGCATCAAGAAGAGTTTTCAATTCTATTTGCTACCTTATTCTTGAAGATGGCAGGACTATATCCACCCAATAGGAAATAGCTAACCAGTGCATTGACTTCTTTAATCACATTCTCAGATCAGCTTCTCATGTCCTTTCGTCAGAGAACGCCATACTTATTGACTGCTTAGCTAAATATAAATGTGATGAAACACCATATCTGCTTTGAGCTCAAATGTCTATGTTGATGAAATAAGGTTAGTGATTGATGAGCTTCTAAGGAACAAGAGCCTCAGTCTAGTTAACCGGGGAATTTTCCAAGACAACTTTGACTATTACGGATCCTGACCTGATTGAAGTAATCTATGATTTTTTTCTCATTTGGCGTACTTCTCAAGCAACTCAACACTACTGCCATTTCGCTTATTCCTAATAAAAGGGAGCATGGACTTTAGGTCGATCTCTTGCTGTAATGTGATTTACAAAATCATCTCCAAGATCATTATAGCAAGAAGCTCGAAAAAGATCTTCTGGCTATGATATCTCGTAACAAGTCTAATTTTTGTCAGGGGAAGATTCCTTATTGAAAATGTTTTCCTTGCCAGTGCCAAAATATGGTTCAAGGCTTTAATATTGCAAATGTTAGTTGTAGAGGTCTTCTTAAAGTGGATATCTCAAAAGCTTTTGACTTTGTAAGTTTGGATTTTGTTATTCGGGTTCTTAGGGATTCAAACTATCCTAATAGATTCATTAATTGGGTGATCTAATGCATTAATATAGCTTCATTCTCTGGAGAGCGTATAGGGAATATTAAAGGGAATAAGAGTTTAAAAAAAGGAGATCCGTTGTCTCCGCTTCTCTTTGTCAAGTCTATGGAATTCTTATCTCTATTGCTATTAAAGGATTTACAAGATCATAAATTGGGTACCACGCACTTGGTAAGAATCTAGTCATCATGCATCTTGCCTTCGCGTATAATATGATCATTTACTTTAATGGTAGGGCAGGTTCTTTGAGCAACACTGTCGGCTTCCTTCTAACATTTCACAGTTTGTCGGGTTTTT
The DNA here is from genome assembly GCA_900406425.1 of Iberis pinnata. Classification (NCBI taxonomy): domain Eukaryota; kingdom Viridiplantae; phylum Streptophyta; class Magnoliopsida; order Brassicales; family Brassicaceae; genus Iberis; species Iberis pinnata. The sequence goes on from OVBE01011982.1 coordinate 4,005, forward strand.
CTATGATTGCTGATAAGTTAGAGTTTTTTTTTCTTGATCGATAATTGCAGAGACTCAAGCTTTGAACAATTTCATCTTCATAGTTAGAACTAGGCCTATTCGCTATATTATACAAACTCTAAACACCAAATTACAAACACTAAACCCCAAAATATAAAACCTAAACACCAAAACATATCATAAACTCCAAAACGTAAACCCTAAACTCAAAAATATAAACTTTAAACCCAAAACATAACCCATAAACCCCAAAACATAAAACCTAAACCGTACCACAAAACATAACCCATGAACCCCAAAACATAACCTATAAACCCTAAAATATAAAACCTAAACCCCAAAGTATAAATCATAAACCCCAAAACATAAACTCTAAAATTAATAAAATAAAGTTGCATTTTCGGTGAAAAAATCATATTTTCTCAATTTAATTAAAACATATCATTCCAAATTATCAACCAATTAGGGACCTAATTATATTAAAATCAAGAGTAATTACCAGTTTTATTTTATTAAACAAATAAAAAGTTACCAGTTTAATTACAAGTTTTCAGTTTGGACCTTAAATTTTCTATGTTATTATCAAATTAATGATAACTAATAATTTCGCTCTTCGTACCCACATTTTTTAATAAATCCCGGTTTTGTTCCAAGAATTTTAATCCGACCCAAAAAATTAATAGTGTAATTTTTGTGTAATTAATAAAATAAAGTTGTATTTTCGGTGAAACAAATCATATTTTCTCAATTTACTTAAAACATATCATTCCAAATTCTCAACCAATTAGGGACCTAATTATATTAAAATCAAGAGTAATTACCTGTTTAATTTTATTAAAAAAAATATAAAATAATTACCAGTTTAATTACAAGTTTTCAGTTTGGACCTTAAATTTTCTATGTTATTATCAAATTGACAATAACTGATAATTTCGCTCTTCGTACCCAAATATTTTAATAAATCTCGGTTTTGTTCCAAGAATTTCGAACTGACCCAAAAAATTAATAGTTTGTTTCGGAACAATTTTGGTGTATATATATATATATGTGAATTCACTTATCATCATTTAAGTAAATATGTTATATGATTTTGTTGACAAAAAGGTATATGATTTTTGAATAAATTTGTATAAGTGGATTTAAAATACTATTTGTATTTATGCACATAATATTATGTGTACATTTACAAATGTATGTACTTGAATCTTCTAACATATTTAATTTAACATATTTTGAAAGTACTTTTAAAATGCAATGTATAATATAAATAAATAAAAGGAACATCACATATACAAATTTTAATATTTGATAAAATTATAAGCCTAATAAATATTATGACTTGTATATAACTCTTTAATGCATATACTATTAATATAATTACAGTACAAAATCTATTACATACACTAAAAGATATAATATGAATTTTTTAAAATATGTATAATCTTATTTAATTAACAAATATTTCAAACACAAACATCTACTAAACATAATATGATAAATTATGACTACCAATAAATTATCAAGACATTAAAAGAATAAAAAAGTTTTAAGTACAAATAGTTGAACATTGTAGATTAATTTGTTTAAATTTGCATTTTTACATCTTTAATAGTTTATATTAGTTAAACTATTTGATTTATTGTTTAATGTTTAACAATAATATTATATATATTATACACATTAAATTATTCAAAATAAATCTTATTAATTGAGATTCTACTGTATTTAGAAATATATGATGCATAGTGGGGGTAAATATAGTTTTTAAGACCATTGTTCTTCTCCAATTAGAACTACACTATTAATGAGAAGCATTTAAAAAAAAATTTATTTTGTAAAAATTTACATGCAATGCCATATTTTTATATTGATTTAAAATTTTAATAAAAAAATTGAAAGATTATAGGCCCGTTTCTCGGATAAGTCTCAATTAATTGGCTTGGTGATCTATAGCTTGCTTAACTTTTGGCTAGCAGCGTTCACTTTACCCAAATGTTATTCCAAGGAAATTGAGTCCATATGCAAACTTTTCTTATGGTCAGGGTCCTTGGGAAATAGTAAGAAAGCGTGACGGCGGTTAGGTTTGGGAGTCTCATTACTTGGAACAAGGTGTTTCTTCTAAAGCTCATATGGCTTTTTTTCCTCCTCTGGCTCCCTATGGGTAGCCTGAGTTAAGTCTTACTATCTAAAACTAGTAAATTTCAAGGATTTAGAAAAATATATATATATTTCTCTTGGATTCTCAAAGCCTTGCCTCGCATTAGGGATTTGGCTCCCCACTAATCGGCTACTTGGTGGGTAATGGAAATTCAGTCTCTTCTTGATTTGACGATTGGACCTTATTAGGCCATCTCCAGGCAGTCTCGGGTCCTCGCGAACTTAGAGTTCCCATCCATGCGACAGTTAAGGAAGCCATACTTTGGGGCTTAGAGAACAGTTTTTCTCCTCTCTGAATGAGGTTTTATTATAACCAGAAACAATCTAGAGAGAATAGTTCTCCTTTGGGGAGAATCTGCTGCCAAAACGCATTCATTCTCGGCCAAAGATACTTGTGACCTTCTGCTCCATAAGTTAATTGGTTCGGTGCCATCTGGTTTAAGTATGTTATCACGCGTCATACTTTTAACATCTGGAAAATTAAGTATGACTAGTTGCCTTTAATGTCAAAGCTTCATGGTTTTGGACTGGTTGCTTCTCCGTCCTGCTCTCTATGTTGATTTGTAAGTGAAACAAGAGATCACCTCTTTCTTCATTGCTCTTTTACTCTTGATGTTTGGAAGCTGGTCCTCACAAAATTTGGGTTCTCGGGATACCTCTTTCTATACTGTAGTTTATAACTTGGCTCAATGGCAAGTCACCTGGCCTATCTTCTACCTCAAGAAACTAGCTTGACACTCTATCATCTACTCGATATAGAGAGAGCGCAACTTGAAGATTCACCAAAGTCTTTCTACCTTTGGTGAGGCCACTTTCAAATAGTTCGATAGGAATGTTAAGGAGTCTCTCCTCGCTCATGGAAATAGAAGAAAATTAAAAAAATCTGTTAAGAGAAAATTGCAGCATACGACGTGGTTTCCACCAATTGTTATTCAAATAAATATGCAATAGAAGACAAACAACTCTACAATAGATAAATATCTCTGCAATGTTATTATAGCGGTCAAAACAATTCTGTTGACCAGGACAAAAATCTGCAGTGAATGTTTTAAAATCTGCAATAACAATGATCGCAGATTTTAAAAATTTGCGGTCAAAGGATTTAGAAAAATCTGCGAAAAAATTGGAGGTAACGTGAGGGTGAGATGAGTATGAAAATAAAATATGTGGTAATGTGTTCAACAAAATTGCGGTCATTGCATATTTAAAATAAGCATGTGGCTAAAGGAGATATTCTGGCAATTTTGGAAACTAATAAATATGCGGCGACAACAAAAAAACTCTGCATTCAAATAAAAAAATCTTCAAAGTAAACAAATCTTCAATGCAAACATTTCTGCTGCGACAAAAATTGTATCCGTAGTTAAGACAAAAAAACTCCAATGTAAATAAAACTACAATGAATATAAATCTGCTAAAAATATGTGCAAATAAATCTGCGTTGTAACCAAATCTGCGGTGACATAGATGTGATGTAAAAATCTACGGCCACCAAGAAAAGAAATATGCGAAAAAAATCGGCAACACAAACAAATCTGCAAAAAAAAATATGCGAAAGCAAATCACCATCAGAAACATATTTGCATTGCAAAATCTCACATATTTGTTTCGCTTCGACAAACTGCGATGGCATTTAGGTAAATAAGTTTGAACTTTTTCTCTCTCCTCTATATAAATTTTTTTCCAGCGGCTTTGTTTGTTCACGACCGAAGGGTACTTTCGGGTTTATTGAAACTGGTCCAACCTCCAGTAATTAAAAAAATATTGGGTTACCGGCGTTTATAACACAAATATTTGGGTCAAGTAAGTTTTTTTGCCTAAATTTAAACAAGAAACAAACTCACACTAAAAGGCTATCTATTGTCTGCACTGATCTTTAAGAGTTCACAAACACATCGTAGTTGTTCCTGTAACCTAGTGTCAATAATGGAACTTTACTGTATTGAAGCCACAATGGAATGCCTTGAAGATACTCCTAAAAAGGGTTTGCAATTATCAATATCAACAACATGTGTATGGACTCAATCTTTTACATCATCATATTTATTCAAAAAATTCTTCCAATTTAAACTTATTATATACTGTGCTGACACAACGCCCAGATCATAAAGAACCACTTACACTTTTATCTCAAATTCAATCTCTCAAGAACATAAACCTATACAGAGCTCAAATTCAATCACTCAAGAACATAAACCTATATAAAGCTCAAATTCAATCTCAAAAGAACATAAACCTATACGAGCAGTTAACATAAATTTATCCAGAGCTCAAATTCAATCTCTCAAGAACACAAACTTCATATACGAGAAGTTAATTTCCAAAAACAAGACCTAAACAAATAGATTAGAACACATTAAATTTGTTGCACATAAACTCCATATAACGTAAACACACCATAGAAAGCTAATGAAAGTACTCAAAGTTCACAATAAGAGAATTTAACGGAATTAAAAACGCTCTCAATCACACAAATCATTGAGACTTGCATGACAATGATATTGCAAAAACGCTCTCACTCCTAATTACAATCGAGGAAAAACGAAAGACATAAAATGAGTAGAATCGTCTTTGATTCCCAAAGTTCCATGAGACATTTCGCTATTCTAGATGTTTCAAACAACTTGATACAAAAAAGATAAAACACAAGTAAGAAGAAGATCCATAAAATATTTCGAGCACGAAGAGTATTGAGTGACTTACGAGCTAAGATCGGCGCCATTGATGGAGCACACATATTCGATTCAGAGACCTTCCTTCTTCACTTCGATTGATGAAATCAAACCCAAAAAGAGACATGAATGGCGAGGGGATAAGAAATCATCACAGAGATTTTTTTTAACAACCACTCTTAATCTGGCACATAAGGGTTCTGTAAGGGTTTTAAAATATGTTAAATAAGAATCGATTCTACATGCCATTCCCTACTCAATCTTGATAAATGCCAATCTCTTGATCATGAATCAATATTTTAAGGATCTACATTAAAACAAGTCATTAGGTCAACATTAAGCTATGATTAAATGTCTTCATGCCATAGACTTAAAGAATGAGACAAAGTTGGTTGAGACATTTCATCCAACACCTCTCGGGCGAGAAAGTCATAACATCTAAAATCAAGTTATCTAAACTTGATCTAGCATTAAGCATTACTTTTTCAAAGAACACCATAAGTCTATTATAAGCCGCCATCTTTGCTTCTCATAACCACCTAATCCACATAATCCATCATTCTAAAGAGACTACTCACTCATGGTGAATGGGCAATCAACACCTAAACTAAGGAAATAATGAAAATCATAAAGAAATGATAAATAAAAGCATATACTATTAAACTTCAATCATATGAACTACAAAAATTAAGCAGAAGAAAAAAGAGTTTTTTGTGTTCATGGAGGCTCTAATAGCACTCTAGAAAGATAGATCTCCTCTTCCTCTTTTTTCCAATGATTATACACATCATATATATAGGTAGGTCAAAATGAAGGTTAAAAGAGTAACTCTGGTGTCTTTATCCGGTCATAGTTCACTACTCACACATGTCTTCACTAAAATCTTCATAACTTCTTCAACTTAGCTTGGAATGACTTGATTCAACCTCCAAAGTGAAGCTAATACATAGACACATCTCCATGTAAAATATCAGGTCAATTTTAGTTCGGGAAAAATTATCATTAGGCTTCATAAATACCTTTCATGGATCCTGTCTTCATAACCCAGTTTGATATGTCTTCATTGATTTGCTTGTATCTTCTAAACCATAGGTTTGAACGACATAAATCCACCTCCATGATAAATCTAACTCATTTATCTTTCTTGTAACAATATATGAGATTGATACAATATCATTAAGTGCTTCATCCGATGTGATCTTTGGGAGGTACCAAAATTGTCCAATTTGTTACTTTGCTAAGTTTTAATCACCAATTTCTCCAAGTTACCTAAAATGCCTATGAAATGACCCTAAAAGACTATAAAACCTATTTCATATATGAAATGCAAAAGAGTGAAAAATCTAACATTATATGAATGATACAGTGATAAAACAACTAGAAATATATACAAAACAATGCATGAAAACGAGTATACTTATGGACTGATCAACTCCACCGAACTTGCCTTTTTCTTGTCGTCAAGAAACTTGACAAAACCGTTAAAGAGTTTTGAAGTTTGGCCTCATATCAATGAAAAATGCTTAGCATGTTAAAATGAAAAAGACTTTAAATTAGTAACACATTGCATAAGTCATAACTCATAATTCAAACTTCCCCACAATTTTCAAGCTCTATAACAACTTAAGGCTTATAATGTCTAAACACACCATTGTGTTACCAACCAATCATTTAGACCTTAAAGTAATTATAGTATCTAACTATTGCAAAGAGAGATGGTCCATTTGGCTAGGTAAAAGGAAATGATGCGAAATGATTCGGCTAGAAGGTAAGTTGGACACTCATTTAAAACGAGCAACATGACGCGTATGATAACACCAAGGAAGGAAATGAATAATTGATAACCAAGTTTTAGCCTCTCATTTTATACCCTCCTAGTGTGATTTATTTTACCCTTAGACAACCAACCAAACACTTCACTTTCTCTTAAGTACATTCTTTCACCATGTTTATTTTATAAAACTGAGTTCTCATCTTTTCTTTTCTACCATTTTTCTTTCTTTACAAAGCAAGAGAATAAATCGGGTAAATTACATTTATCTTTTTCATTTTAACTCTCTAGGAAAGGTTTCAGTGGTTTCCTTGAGGCTTGAATGCCTTGATCCTTTTATATTGTTTTTGACCATATAATTCATTACTATGTCACTTGCCTAGAGTCTACTTAATCACTTTCCATCTACCTCTAAACTTTTCTCTTTATTTTCTTCTTCTTTTTAAGATTACACATTCCAATCCCTTTACTTACTTAGCCCTTTACCAAGATCAAATGTAAAAAAATCCAAAACCCAACCATCATATCAACTAGTTCTAGTGTTAAATAGCTAGTACTTATGAGAGGTTAAAGTCTTGTCATTCACACACCTTCCGAGGTACTTAACCCTTTCCCAATATCAAATGTAAGAAAATCCAAAACCCAACCATCCTATCAACTAGTTCTAGTGTTAACTAGCTAGTACTTATGAGAGGTTAAAGTCTTTTCATTCACACATCTTCCGAGTTTTTATTAATGCATATATTTCACAAAAGGGCCTCACTCGATTGTATCAAGGGTTGTGTTTCTATCTTAAAATGAGACGGTTACTTGAGTTACAAAGAGAATTTGGAAAATGGTTTTAGTTGTAAATCAAATAACTATTTCAACTCATGGTGAAAGATGAATTACAAGCCTAAGGATTGGTTATTTTAAAACTAACTTAGACATTAAAGCATATTGAGCTATCCAAAAGTAGTTGCTTTTTCATCACAAATATGGCTTAAGCAATGAAGAGCTACTATTAAAAAGTGGATTATATAATAACATACTTGCATAAGATAAGTTAAAAGCTACAATTATTTGCCCCTTATAAAATATGAATTGTATACATATATACATACTATATAAAAAGACTAAACTCATGATATATTTTGTTTTTAATAGATTCTAGCTCTTGTTTCATCTTCATTTTAGGTAGATTCACTTGCATTTAGGCACATATAGGTTGCATTATCATATCATTTCACATTTCAGGTATTTAAGGTGAGTGAATTGAAAAGAGAGATCAACTGGATGCAAAATAGTCAAAAGAAGCAACTGTGTGTCTGTATCGGAGAGTTTGTATTGGCCAAGACCTAATACAAAGGTCACTGTACAAAAACCAGAGACTACATCAAAAATATACTCTTCCACTGGGAGTCTATATAGGATAGTTTGTATCGGCCAAGACCCCAATACAAACATCACTGTACAAAAACCAGAGACTACATCAAAATGAGTCCTCTACATTTGGAAGTCAAAATTTGAGCTTTGACCAGACATTTTATCCAACTTTAATTGGGTTAACCCATGTGTTTTGGGTTATCTCAATACGACTTTTATGATATTGTATAAAGATTATAAACCTAATTATGATTTATTTTGGATATTATCTTCTATCATTTGTTTTTCTCTCTTAAGAACATTTTTGTAATCTACCTTTGATCTTTGTTTAATTTGAAGTTGATCTTTGTTTTGATTGTTGATTTCTTTTTATTTTATGTTTCTAATCATGATTATGCATACTTTCACCATTGGAATGTGTGTATTACCCATGATTAGTGAGTAGTTCAATCCTAAGCATTTGGGTTAGGTAGGTTAGGGGGATTAGATGATTGAATATGATGTTGAGGAGCTTTATAGATTATTTATTCAAACAATAGGTGTGCTTAATTCTAAATTTGTCTTGGCCATTCAAGTTTAGACTATAGGTGAATTGTGCCCGGAAGGTGTTCGATAAAATGTCGGAACCAATTATTGTTGGCTAAATGATGCTATCCAAGGGATTATTCTTACCTATTTTATTGGTTGTTCATTAATTAGATATTATTGCCTTCTTTTATGCAACTATCCAAGGGATTGTTCTTAGTTGCATCATTAGGAGAGGGATTAGTACCATGAGAGTGGATTAGTCTAATTAGTGGAATTGTAGACTAAGGATCAACACTGGAATATGAGTAGTGACATCATAGAATATCATTTGATCACCCGAATCGATTGTCTTTGCCCATTTGCTTAGTCTTTACTTTTGATTATCATTTCCAATCTTAGTTGACTTTTTTTATTGTTGTTGACTTTTGCTGAATTTGACTTTTAAGTTGATTTTTACTTATGTTTGTTTCATTGCATGATTAGAATGTTAGAATTAAAACCACTTAATGATTTGACTTAGACTAAATGAAATTATTGTAAGTTATTGTGCGTTAATTACCCTAACTTGGATTGATAACCTATTATACTGCAATGATGATGATATTGCACAGAACAGAGAGGACTTTGCACAAGTCAATGCCATCTTCTTGGAAAACACCCACGACCTTCATGATCAACATTCGCCTACTCATATCACTGAAGACAGTGAAATTCAAGCTTGGAGGAATTTGGGTCTAAATGAAGCTCAAATCGCAGAATCTGCAAATATTGATTCTCTGAAGTGGAAAAAACCAGAGTCAACTACAAGTGTCATGCCTGTTTTTGCTGAAAAGCCATATGTTTCAAAGGAGAAGGAAACACCTTTTGTCCCACCTCCTTACATTCCAAAATTGCCATTTCCATCAAGATTCAAGAAGAAAATAATAGAGAAATACCCAAGAATCTTTGAGAAATCCATGAAGGAGGGTGAAATTAAGCGAAAGTTGGTACCAAATGGGGAATGCTATGCCATAATAGCAAAGAAGCAAGAAGATCATGGATCTTTCATTCTACCATGCTCATTAGGTCCATTGATCTTTCTTATGTGATTTAGGACCATCTAGAAATTTGATGCATCTCTTAGTTGCCAAAAAGTTGGGATTTAATGAGTATAAAGCCTCCAATACATCTCTGATTTTAGCATATACACTACAAGAAAAACAATATATTTCCGACTAATGTTTCCGACTAAAAGTATTGTCG